>SSNP01000050.1:2224496-2261508 GCA_006937955.1 Pachypanchax playfairii
ATATATATATATATATATATATATATATATATATATATATATATATATTAGGGAATATTAGGGAAACCTTGAAGTTGAAACCTTAATATTGGGGATTAAAAGTTGTTTTTGAAAAAAAAGATCTTGTACATTCATGCAGAATATCTGAACTACTAAACTACTTATTCAGCCAGAGAAATTTGTGACTAAATGAAGATTCAGTGTTGAAATACTAACTGTTGTTAACGCGTCTGTGAGCGCAGAAAACACTCCCTCCAGAGTTCAGGTAATCTTCAGGGTCCATGCATGTTTCGGTAATTGGATTTTCTCATCAGAAACCAGGAATGAAAAATATATAACGAGAAAGCACATTTTATTTTTGCTTAAAAAATACTAAATATGTAAGTGAAATTTAAGTTTCACTTGCATATTTTGCAGCATTTTTTGTTGTTAAATGGAAGGGTTGAGCACGTTAGTTAGTTAACATTAGTTTTTATTTTGTGTAACTACAGATGCTGAACATTTGAAACAGTTCATTCATTAATGTGAAGTTTTGGAAATAAAAACTGAATCTGTGTGACTAACATTATGGGAAGTGCTTTTTAACTCTTGTTTGAGCCCAACATGGCCTCCTCCTACTGAGAACTGCTGAGTCTTGAACATTGTTACTAGTAAAATCTACTAATCTAACAATCTGATTTGTAATTTTAGTCATTATTAACCATATATTTTATAGTACATGACGTCTGTGTGCAGCTAAAATCAGGCCATGAGTTTGTTACCTGCAAGTTCCAAGTGTCAGATGACTTGAACTTCCTGTAACTGAGTTTAAATGTATTTCCTGTGGTAGTGACAATAAGTTTTAATTATTGATCTCCTTTGGGATTTGCTTTGATGATCTCTGGCGATACGATATAAAAAAAAGGTTGTTCTATTTTATGTTTTTGTTTGCTTGCGATTTCGTTCTTTATCAATAAATATAAAAGAAAATTAAATCTTTTTGATCACACACAAAAAACAGCTTGACTTTCATTTAAATCTTTTTTATCTCAAAATAAAAATCAAACGTTAAATCTTTGTTTGTTGTTTTTATTTTTTTTCCTGGTTTCTGATGAGAAAATCAAATTAACAAAACATGCGGAGACAGAGACGTTTAAAAGTCTATTGTGTGGAAGCTGAAATGTGTTCAAAATGCTTCAGGAAAATGTCCTTGTTTGTCAAAATGTCTGTTAAATGTCTCAGGAAAGGATTTCCAAATAAAAAGATTTTTTTTTTCTTTTCTATGTAAAAGAAAACAAGTTTAGTTTTAAAGAAATGCAGCAAAACAAGGAAACGTTTAGAGGAAAAGTATTAAACTCCAAATTCAAACCTTTCTGACTCTTAGTTTGCATTTTTCTCAACGTATGTGTTTCTTTAAGACTTAAATGTTTCTGTGAACATTAAACTTTTACTTGTCCTCGTCTACTTTCTCTCTAGCTCACTTTAAATGCATAAAGTGTCAAGACATCAAATGAACCACGCCATCACATGAGGACATCACATCTCACTGTGCAAAATACAAGCCATGTTGTCAACCCCGCATTAGCATGTGGGTGGCATGTGTTCTGTGAAGCGCTCAGATGTTTACAGTGAAACTCTTGGATGAAATTCAAGTTTGCAGCTGCAGCATCGGAATAATTCATCGCTCGTCTTTTTACCCAGGAGGAGCCACAGGTAGTTGATGAAGTGGCAGTGCCAAGACTCCCAACTGGCGAAGACGAAGCGCAGCTGCCAGGAGTCAGCGTGGCCAGATGCCGCTGTTGATGTACCATGTGTTCCAAGCAGGGCAACAGTGTGTTTTTGTGTGAGCTGAGGTGGGAGGGGAGACAACCAAGCGCTTGCCAAGACATTCTCACATTGATGCCAACCTGACACATGCTTGGATACTCCCAACGGTTTGTATTACCCTCTCAGCCTCACTCACATGTCTGTGGGGGGTCCGCTTTTTTCCTCTTTTTCTCACATGAAATCCATCGCCAAGATGGGAGTTGGCGCCTGCTTGCGGCCGTTCTGCCCATCAGTGGCGAAACCATTTCAGGTGGTCTTTTCTAAAAAGGTGCACTGGCAGCAGATCGATGCATCTGACTGTCAGCTTCTGCTTATATTCACTGTATTTGCATGTTTTTGATCAGTTGTTATACTGCGCTTTACGAGCGCCATGTCTTCTCTTCTGAGACAAATATGTGATCCTCTCTTTCAAACATACAATTCTTTTCCATCCCTCCATACCTCCAGTAAATGTAAATAACTCCCACTGGCTCCAATTTCGGTCCCAACGTAATAAATGTCGAAAATATGGCCAATTTCCAGGAACCAAATCCAAAAACGCGAGTCGTCTGTGTGTTTGTTGTCTCATCCAAGATGAAATCCGATTGTTATTCAGCGGAATCCTTAAATATGATGGCGGTGCCAGCTGCATCAAAAAAAGGCCAAAGATCGTAAAAATACCCCTCAAATTAAGGATTCTCCTGTAACTATAAGTGCAGGGACAGCAGTAGCAGGCTTTTCCCCATGAATGGGAACGAGTCGTCTTTGACGATACTATTCCTGGGAGTGGAGGGGAGTTCTCTCAAACAAAGGCTTGGATTTGGTTAGGAACATGCCATCCTCATCTGCAGTGTAGGGGGTTTGGGGAGGGAAGTGAAAACTTTTTGAACGTGTGCCATGTCTGTACCATTTTCTTATTTAAGGCCCGCGACTGCCAGCTGGCGGCTGAATGTTCCCACTTTCACTGCCATGATAGAGCCAGCCAAGCTAGTTGGCACAGTACGTGAAAGAACTGACATGTGATCTAAAGCCAAAACACAGCACTGTGGACAGTAACGCATATATGCTGCACCGCCTCTCCTCAATCCCATCCTTGTCTCTGTCGAACAGCAGTGGAGCTGCAGGAGGTAGATCCTTCCCAGCAATCACAGAATAACACAAGCAGAAGTCATTACAGCATATCTAATGAATGAAATGGTTATTAGAAAGTATCGATTTTGAGTCTGGTTAAAAAACTAAAACACCAGGTTACATTTTTTGTTTATGTCCTCTGAAATCTAATCTGAAGCCACGAGATCCAGTTTACAAGTACTGCCATATCCTGTAGGGCTGAAAGTCCTGCCTGCAGACCTGCACACAATCCTGGGGTGTTAAAGCATCAAATAACTAATTAAAACTGAACATAAAAAGGAAAATGTGAACAAAGTAAGAATTATGTCAATTAACAGGAGTCAAAGCCTAAAAAATATTATCTGAGGTGTATTTTTATTTTTTAATTGGGAAAATGTCCAGTTTGTTTACATCAGAGGTGTCAAACTCCAGGCCTCAAGGGCCACTATCCTGCATGCTTTAGATGTTTCCCTGTTTCAACACACCTGATTCAAATCCTCTGCATTTCAACACGTCCTGCAGAAGCCTGTTAACAACTTGTTCATTTGAATCAGGTGTGTTGAAGCAGGGAAACATCTAAAACATGCCGGATAGTGGCCCTCGAGGCCTGGAGTTTGACACATGGTTTACATAGAGGGATGGGACATAAAACTTGTACTGGAACCAGCCACTAGAGGGCAGTTGTTTGGTTTGTCTTAAAAACTGGACTGAACTCGGAATCCGCCGTGATTTCACATGACCCCCCCCATGACCCCCTATGGCTGGCTCCAGTATAAGTCTTAAGCTCCCTATTGTCCTGACTTACAAATGTAAATGCGAGTGTTGACTCCTATTGATTCTCATAATTCTTCTCTTGCTGCTGCTTGATCAAATATTATTTTATATATTCACATATAATTGGACATTTTATGGTAAAAAACAATAAAACACCACCACTGCTGTGTGGAAAACAGGAACACACTTTCAATCCCACATTTCTAGTATTAGACATCAGATCCAAAGACACAACATTGCTGTTCCTGTGAACAAGAAACACAGTTTCAGCTCTGGAAGAAGGCGAAAGACGTCCAGTTAAGATTCTTGATCATTTCTACGTTCCAGGTTCACCTTCTGTGTTTAAATCTGGTTTGGATCTTACAGGCTTGTAACTGATGGCAATAATTTGTGGCTGAATTTTTCAGATGAAAATCGAAAATGTACTTCTAAGATAAAAAAAGAGTCCAAATTTGGCATCAACAACATGAAAGCATGGATCCATCCTACCTTGTACAACGGTTCAGGCTGCTGGTGGTGGTGCCATGGTGTGAAGGACATTTTCCTGGCACAATTTGAGCCCCTTAGTACCAATTGAGCATTGTTGCAATGCCACGGCCTACCTGAGTATTGTTACTGACAATGTCCATCCCTTTATGTCCACAGTGTACCATCTTCTGATGGCTACTTCCAGCAGGATAATATGCCATATCATAACGCTGGAATCATCTCAGACTGATTCCTTGAACATGACAATGAGTTCACTGTACTCAAATGGACTCGACAGTCTCCAGATCTCAATCCAATAGAGCATCTTTGGGATGTGGTGGAACAGGAGATTCGCATCATGGATGTGCAGCTGAGAAATCTGCAGCAACTGCGTGATGCTATCGTGTCAATATGGACCAAAATTTCTGAGGAATGTTTTCAGTATCTTGTTGAATCAATGCCACGAAGGATTAAGGCAGTTCTGAAGACAAAGGGGGGTCCAACCTGGTACTAGTAAGGTGTACCTAATAAAGTGGCCAGTGAGTGTGTAGAAAGAGAGAACAAAAACAGAGAGCTTCCCTCCCCATACCGTGATAAAGTGATACATGTTTTGATATCAAGAGAAACAATTACAAAATAAACACCTCTTTCTTTATTTCATCTATTTTTTTTTTACTTACTTACCGTCTCCGCAGAAAAATTCCGTTGAATGTTTTCTCACGGACCAGGAACCATTTCATCTGCTCTTGTTTCATACCGGAACATTAATACCACAGTACTGTCTTTCACCTGAGATGAATGACCTGGTAGGATACGTTTAAATTCCTTAATAGTTTAAACGTTTGATAAAACGTGACAATCTTTACGTGTTTTTACCTCTTTAAACGTATTTTTCTGATCCCGAAATAAAGTCTAATGTCCTCGCTGCGGGTTGTTTCGGGGAAAAGTTATTGTACAAGTTGGTGCTGCGAAAAAAATTCAAGAAACGTCTATGATGTTAGTTTATGATGGTTTTAGCAATGTTGATATTATTAATTTCCTGAAAGCATAATTTATTAGTCCTGTAAAAAAGTTGCAACGTTTTAATGCTGTTTAAATTGATTTGTGTTGTTGTTTCCTTGTTTCGTCACTCCTGGTCTCATTTACTTTTTCCATCAACTTAACAGATATTACTACTTACCTGGATTGAACACTGAAACTAAAAATAAAAACGTAAATCAGATAATAAATCATCAATTGATCAGGTTTAATTCTGTAAAGGTCAGGATTATTAGATTCTGTTTTTTGTTGTTTATCTTTTATTGCTGCTGTATAAAACAACTGTCTGTTTTATTATTTTACATCATTTCTAGGTTTAATAGTTTAATGTGCTCAAATAAAGGAAAACTGAAGATGGAGCCGTTTAATCTCTGGAGTGTGATGAACTGTTAAGTCTCAGACATGCTGTTTTCATTTGCTCCACATCCTCAGAAATGGACTTTTCTTTTTTGGAAAGCTGCTTTTTTTAGAACTTTTAACTCATTAGATCCAGGGACGTGTCAATTGAGAGCTTTGGTTCAAACAAGAACTCATAAATGGACTACAGCACCATCCTCCAGGACAAAACAGAACCCAGTGTTTGACAGAGCTGCATCGTTTGGTGAAAAGCTCGCAATCATAGACAGCAGTGGAAGACACAGCTACAAGCAGCTGTACTGCAGCAGTTTAGGCCTCGCCAGCAGAATCAGTGCTGCTTTAAAGTCTGATTTTGGGGGTCTGGATGGAAAACGGATTTCCTTCTTGTGTGGAAATGATGCTTCTTATGTTGTAGCACAATGGGCAGCTTGGATGAGCGGTGGAACAGCGGTGCCACTTTATCAGAAACACCCCACCTCCCAACTGGAGTACATAATCTCCGATTCCCAGAGTTCACTGCTGGTGGCGGCCCATCCATACGCAGAGATCCTCGAGCCACTGGCACAGAAACTGGGACTGCCATGTCTGACTCTGCCTCCTGCTGCAAACCTGGAAGCTTCAGATGAGACTCAGAGGAAGGAGACGACGATCACAGACTGGGCTGATCGGCCAGCAATGATCATCTACACCAGTGGAACCACAGGACACCCCAAAGGGGTTCTGCACACACACGGCAGCCTCCAAGCCATGGTAAAGCCTTTTTATTAACTCATATTTCAACTTTTTTTTTTTGTTTTTCCTGCAGCTCTAGTCTGATATGTTCTCATTTATTAAATATTACAAAAATGATTTAAATTGTTTTTCTTAATAATTAACTAATTTAGTTGCAAAAAATATAATAAAAACAGGGCTCACCTGTGTTTAACCCTTTAACATTTAACATGTTAAAAACTCCTAAAAATTGTACTTTTATTGAATAACAAGGAAATGATGATTAAATGTGTTAAATATGCACCAAAAACAGTATAAATCGGTTACAATTTCTAAGAACCAAATTCCTGCAACCCTCATTCAGTCTTTACTCAGTGCCGTGATTTACAAGTAAAGTTTATTAAGTGAAGAAGGAGAGGATTATATGAAATTATTAGATTTAATCCCAGTTTTTGTTGGATGACACTGACAGATGAACGAACTTCCTGGATGCAGATTTCTTGTAAAACTGGAAGCAGATTGAGGTGATCTGTTTAAAGACCTGCTCCTGCTTCCTCCTCAGGTCCGGTGTTTGGTTTCGGAGTGGGCGTGGTCCAACTATGATGTCATCCTGCACACTTTGCCGCTCCACCACGTGCACGGCATCGTTAACAAGCTGCTGTGCCCGCTCTGGGTGGGTGCCACCTGTGTCATGCTTCCTGAATTCACACCACAGAAGGTCTGAGACACTCTCTGTGTTTTTAAATGACTTTTTTTGTTTCAGTGTTGTATAACCCCCCCCCACCACACTGATCCCCTCGCATCAGTAAAAATAAGCAGTATGGTTCAGATAAAGTCACGCTGGGTTTAAAAAGATCCTGTTTTCACATCAATCTGTTTGCTTCTCCCCGTCCTCTTTTCTCACTTCTCCTTGCTTCATCTCCCTCTTTACCCTCTGTAAGCCTCTTCTTCTCCTCCTCCTCTTCCTCCTCCTCCTCTCCTGACTGTCAAACTAAGTGTTTGGGGCTTAGTGATGAATTGCCCTGTGTGGCTTTGTATGTGACCAATGCCGACTCACAGCAGGAGCTTAAGCAGCAGATCAATCGATGTGATGACATTGAAGGATGATAGTGCTTGTTTGGCCCTGAGAAGAGGCGCTGAGATGGGGCTCTAGTGTGTGTGTGTGTGTGTGTGTGTGTGTGTGTGTGAGGCTTTAAACGAGTATAGATACGTGCTTCACAGTGTATACAGGTTTCTCTTTGAGTTGGGAACTTTAGTGAAGGTGGGTAGAAAAGAAAAAAGGGTCTTTAAGGATATATTTTTTATTGACTTTGCTATTTTAACACCATTATATCCATCAGTATTCAGCTCTTATCCTTGACCTTGTACCAGACCACCGAGTCCCTTCTTTCATTCTCAGAAAAAACTCTTTTTTTTTTCTCCTCTTGAAGTTACAGAACATAGTTGAAGTGAACAATAGTCTTTCTTCCAGCCCATCAGATCTTTGAAGTGTAGCCTTGGCAGCAGAGTCCTGCATTGATTTCTGTCCAATTTTTCTAAGAAAGAGTGAAAAAAAAAATCATGGTTCACATTTTTTTATTTAGTAAATCACAGCCTGTTTCGGAGGTGTTGTGTCAGACTGACGGCAGCAGATTCTCTCAGAAAGAGCTGGTCAGACTTTAATCATTTAAATCCCTGCTGACCACTTAATCACAACAACTACTCAGATGTTATATCACAATCATTGCAGAGACATTCTTGAGAGCCGAGGAATCCGTGTGTTGTTTTCTAAGAAGACGTTTTACCACCAAGCCTTGATAAAAGATTGATGAACAGTCTGTTTGGAAACTCTCAGCTGGCTGTTCTTCAGTTCAAGTCGAACTCGGAGGTGTAAATTAACAGACTTCAGTTGGAAAAACAACTTAAGCTGCACCTTTTTAACTCTGTGTTAATGGACTTTTATACATGTACATCTGTTGTTAAAAGGTCAATTCGGAGGCGTAGGGCTGAAAGTCTCACCTACTCACCTGAATGAAATAAAACCTATGAAAAAATGAAGATTATCCTGCAGCCAGCCAGTCTGGGCGGCATCTCTTCATCTGGCTTCACCTTCCGCTCTCTGCTCGAGTTATAGACGGTCTCCTTTTTGTTTAAAAAAAATCTCCTTTACAGCTTGAAATAATTTTATAATTAACAATTTAATGAAAATTTAATGTTGACACTGCAGATTTTGGTTCTTCTCCCCATTTTCAAGCAAATAAACTTTTTTTATCCAACTTTCACACAGACTTGTTCGACCCGTCTAAATCCCTTTAAGTCGTGGCAGTATATATATTTTACAGAGACACATTAAACGTCACTTAACATGTCTTATATTGTGACACAAACAAAATCCTGATTTAAAATTAAAACATTAAAAAGTGTTAATGAACCTTTTGTTGTTGTTGTTAAATTGTGTTGAGCTGAGCTCGAGTTGATTAGGATTCAGACCGTGGTTCTGGGTTCACATCAGATCTTGTCCCCTAGGTGGAGACCGGATCCTTGATAGACATAAATTACCTTCCTCTCCCCACCGGAGTGAACTTGGCTGAAGCGCCTCGCTGCACTTGATAGACACCACCTCGAGTGGTCAGGGCACGCTCAGTTCATCATCCTCCTCTCTGCATGCGAACATGTGAACTCAAGATGCTCAACTGCTGTTTTTAAGAATAGAATTAATATCTAATTAGCTTGTTAGCACATCTTCAATATCTTAGCTTTATTAGTCTATAGTGGAGAGATTATATAAATATATTTATCTGTCTGTAAGGATTTAAATTTCAAAATTCATGCCCGTTTTCTGAGACATTATCCAAAATGAGTGAACGTCTTTAAAATAACTAACATCCGAGGCCTAGATAAATACCATAAGTGTAACGGTTGTGCTTTTCTATGAGAAAGTGATACCTCACTCCTAATTATGTGGCCCGGCACATATAGCAGCCCACAGTTTTTAATCATGTCACCATCTAGCACACAAATCTCACACTGTAATAAACAGCACAGTTTACGGGTGTAAAACAACACAAGAAACAATCTGTTATGTAGCGTTCGCAGTTAAGCAGCAGACACACGGATTCCCGCCCACAAATATGCTGATTTAGCTGTTTTTTTGTTTGTTTTTTAAGATGGATGAATCTGAAAACGAGGAAACGTTGATGTTTCTCATACTTAATGTTTACTGTGTTTTTTTAGAATAAATACAAAATCAATATTTAAACGCAGCTCATGTAGTTTGGAACGCAGCTGATAGATTCTTGTATATTAGCGCTAATGCCTTTAAAAGTAGTTAAACTCAGTCCTGCTTAGCACCTTTTTTTGTTTGCATTTGCTCATTTTTTAGTTTCTTTGAGCTCATTTAGGAATAAACTTCTGCACTTGATGAAATGCAGTCATATTTAATCTTTTCACGTCGTATATATCTTAAGAAAAACCTAAGTATAACTGTAGATATACATATAAAATAAAATTTAGGATTGATTCATTAGAATGTGAGCGGCTCCTTCTGACAGTTAGAAATCAGGTTTGTTAAAAAACCCAGAAGGTCTTTTTAAATGTTGCTGCCCCGTCCTCCAGCAGCCGGCCGTCTCCCGCTGACCTTTACAAATTTCTTTTTTTTTTTTGACGTTGTGTTGACAGGTTTAATAAGAGGCTGCTGTGGATTTTGCTCTGCCATTTACATCAAATAAAAGAGAATATGTATTTTTTTTACAGCGCTAATGGAATGAGTCTGGATGTGATAATTTAGTTTTCAGTGTCCCTTTGTTGGATTGTCTTCTTTCTCTTAACCTTTGCTTATCTGTTGCTTTTCCTCTTTCGTCAGTAAAATGTTGTGCTTATCTCTGCCTCTGTGTGTGTGTGTGTGCGTGCGTGTATGTGTGTGTGTGTGTGTGTGTGTGTGCGTGTATGTGTGTGTGTGTGTGCATGTGTGTGTTTTCCTAGGTGTGGGAGATGCTGCTGAGCTCCAAGCCTCCGATGGTTAACATGTTCATGGCCGTACCGACTATTTACTCCAAGCTGATTCAGTACTATGATCAGCACTTCACACAGCCTCATGTGAAGGACTTTGTCAGAGCAGTCTGCAAAGAAAGAATCAGGTACAGATTTTTGGATCGGAGGCAATCCCCTGTCTCTCTCTCTTTATCTCTCTCTTTTTTACTGACTTGTTAACATTTATCACTAACAGCTTTGTCTTCTACAAACACAATACTTCACTCTTATTTTTCCAGAACCTTTGGAATTTCATATTGAAGTGTTTTGGAAACAGCTGAAGTATCCATTTCTGTATCAGCATCTTTCACACATTAGTGCAGCACTATTTGTTTCTACCTTTTAATTATATAACCCCAAATGTGTCAAATCAGATATACCTGACAGAGTTTTTAGAGCTCTATCTCTTTAAAAAGCTTAAAAATTTATTTAAAAAACTTAATTTTTTTAGTCCTTAATTTGTCTTCCGCCCTCTGGTGGAGGGTCTTGGTACCACATGTGACAAGTGCCCATTTTATTATGATTCTAAGATGAAGTAAATAATAGAATGTAATATACAATTATTTTTGAATTATTCAATAAACAGTCAAAAACAAATAGATCTGTTTTTTTATACAACAGGCTTTGATTAAAATGACTGTATTTTGTGGTCTGTGAGCATTAACTGTCCAGGTCTGTTTATGTATTTTAATATCTTGGTTTAAATCAACACACAGATGGTAATGTAAAGTTTGAATTTGTTTATTGGTTAAACTTTTTTATGGATCTTTGTTGTTTCTTTGTAATTTACTGGATTTATTTGTATTTAAAATCAATCATGACTCAGATCTTCAAGATCAGATCTTTTGGATTTACGTACATAGTTTAGTTGCTGACATTGTGATAATAAGCACGTTACACTGGACAACTTGTGCTTTCTGCTGTTCCTCCAGCACTCAGGTCAGGTTCCTGGGAAAACTTGGCACAAAAAGAAAGAACAGTTGTATTTGCTTTAGATGTAGCAAACAGGAAGCGAGAACTTCTGGTGTTACCGTGCGCAGTGGGGCAGGAAACAGTATACCTTGCTCTCATAGGCTAGTTTGTTAGCCAATCAGAGTCCAGCAAATTTGAATAATGAATATGAACGAGCTGCTGCCGAAGCCTGACGGAACAAGCCGAATCTTGACGCAGACAGATTGAAAAGTCTGTTAATCAGTGTTTCCTAACGTTTTTTTAGTTATGTTTCATATTACAGGTTAATACTTCAGAAATAACCACAAAGTCCTGAAATTTGTGTGAAATTGCCTCTTTATATCAGTTAATTAAAGTTTTTTTATGTAAAGTTTTTCTGTCTTGTATTATTCAGGTTGATGGTTTCAGGTTCTGCTGCGCTCCCTCTTCCTGTTCTGCAGCGCTGGGAGGAGATTACAGGACATACACTACTGGAACGTTATGGCATGACTGAGATCGGCATGGCGCTGTCCAATCCTCTGAAGGGCCCACGGATCCCAGGTTCACAAGTTCAACTATACTTACACATTCCTAAACTCACAATCTTCTTCAAAGTTCTGCTAAGTCTCTGTCTTCACAGACTTTTATTGCTCATGTTGCTGTCAAAAGGTTGTGAGGGGAGGTTTTACTTGCTGTTACATCACGCAGTTCACTACATCTTTCATTCATTTGGGACCACCTGAATCATATGTGCTCCTCTTCTTGGTGCACCGTAGATTTAAGTAGCAAACTGACCCAGTTGACCCAATGAAGTTGTTGTTGTAAGTCATGCAGAATGAGTTTAATGATAACAGTGAGGTATTTGATGAAGAACCACACAGCTACACGTAAAGACTTAACCTACAGAGAAAACTCCTCCGTAACACACAAACTCCTGCAGCCACTTTATTTCAGCTTAGAGCTGAAAAATATTCCAAATAATCTCAATCATTTTAAATATTCAACAGCTGAGCTTGATTTTATCACTGTGTACAGAATGTAAAAGAATAGTGTTGAAGAACTCATAGGAACTGGATGCTGATTGGTTTCTAACAGGGACTGAGGCGTGACTGTTTTTAACCACATATATTGTAGTTATTAAAATGATGTTTTCTTATACAGATCTGTCTTTAAAGTTACAGTACGTGTGCCCAGTTTTGTAATAAAATTCAAGGAATTTGAGTTGTGGGTGAGAGCAGTTATCTGTTGTTTTGATGCTACACCTGTTTTGTGTGTTGTATTTATCCGAAAGTTTTCTCTGCTGTCATGTCAGCGAAAAACCCACAATCCCAACTCCATCACCGTCTCTCTCACTCACACACACACACACACACACACACACACACACACAGAGTCAAGGTGTAGAAATGAGATCAGACTTGTGTTGTTTACTCCTTCTCCTGTCATCTCGTCTTCCTCTCCTTCCTCACCATCTCCATCCCTGAACAACAACTCCTCGTACAGGTAAAGCTAATTAGCTTGCAAGTGGATTGGGATATCCTCCGCCTGCTGTCTTGTTGGGGTTTTGTTTTGTTTATTTGTTGGGGAAAGTACCGTGCAGGCTGTTTGATTCCTCTTGGGTGGTTTTTAAGAATGCCTTTAAGAAGTCTGTGGTTCTATTGATGTTTCCTCTGTAGCAGCTGTAGAAGAAATGTTCTGGTGTTTGTGTCAGTGTGTTCCTGTCTTGTATTTAAGTAGGTTAAAATGGATCAATAGCAGCCGCAGGAAGCACTTTTAGAGGAGTAGTGCGCTGGAGTCGTCCCTTATACACGCACCTGTTCTCTCAACAACGCTCCCCCGAAACCCAACTACGTAGACGACGACATAAAACACTTTATTGACAAAATTTTATTAATGAATTTCTACATATTTAGAACATCTAACTGGCCTAATTTAGCTGCGTAGCTTACCACTTTGAAGTGTATTAACAATAGTGCTGCTTTCTAGGTCACGTTTCTCTGGCTGAGATGTAAACATGTGAGATTAGTTCATGCTGGTTCTATCCATCTTCCATATTATCTCACTCCGCTGCTCCTTTCATCTTTTCTGATTCGGTGTTTTGCCCTACTTTTAGGGGTCTTTTATGTTTGTTTGTTTTTATTTGTGGCCATTGTTGGAAATGTAGAAGAATCTGATCTGGATCTCTGAACTTTTATTTTTTGGGTTCTGTAAACGTGTTTCGGTTTGTTTTATTGCATGTTTGATGTTTTCCGTAACAGTGTGAGATGTGAAACATGCCAGTATTAAACAGAAGACAGTTTGGTGCTGTTGCACGTGAAAGGATGTGGAGTGTGCATGTTGGTGAAGTGGGTGAGCACTGCTGCCTTTTTGGTGAATCCTCCAGTTTCTTCCCTCAGAGCAACAAAATTTCGATTCAAGTGGCTCTTGGTGTGAGTGTGTCTGTATCTACTCCACATCTCACCTGCTGACCTCTGGGTGAAGCCGCAGGGAACTACTTTCTCTCTGACAAACAACAACAATGATCTCATATGTAAAATAAAACCCGAGGAGGATTTAATTATTTAATTGCCACAAAGTTCATATCTATTTTTTAAAAAAAGTTTTCAGTATATCCAAAGTTGGTCTAAGGACGATACTCTTCAAGTTGTCTGTGTTTCTGAGCGTTGTGTTTGACACTCTGCTTCTAGCGCCACATCAGGTCTCTTTCCTCACACTGTTTAAGATGCATTTGGCATTAAAACCTGACCAGATTCAGCTCATCTGACCTTAAGACTTGAAACTTTCTGAGGATTCTTGTAGTCTGGTCCCTTTTGTGCTCAGTTGGTTCTCATATTGATCCCTTCAGCTCCAGTCCCTCATTCAGGACTTGAATTGATTAGATCAATATGAAGTGAGACACTCATTCTGTAATCAGGGCCTGACCTGCTCTTTATTTGCAGAGCAGAAGTCTCTAAAATGGCATTGGAGCCTTAAGGCAGGTGCACACACACATGCACAGAAAAGACCCCTGAGATCTTTTTTTTTTTCCTATTTGCATCCCCCGTGCGCTCGTTTTTTATAATTACTTAACTCTGAAGGTCACATTTGCAAACACACAAAGATGGAGAGTGCAGGTGATGTCAGTACATTCTGGAATTGACTATTTTTATGCATTTTTTACACATTTTTATTAATAATTAAACATGTCTGCAACCTAAAGTTACGAACATTCAATTTTTGACAGCGTTTTTATCCTTTTTTTTTTGATAACTTGTCAACGAGAAACCTTTTTATGCAGTTGTGCTTTAGTGAAAGCCTGTCGAGCACTCAGCAGTAGTTAAGACTGAGGGACCGTATTGTACAGTACTGTCAGTTACATGCTGCTTTAAAAGCCACATGAAATAAGCTCAGATAAAAAAAATCAAACTGTTCTGTTATTTTTAGTCTTTTTTTTTTAATGCTGTCAATAAAAGCTGCTTCTGAAACTGGCCCGAAATTCCCATTATTGTGAAAGCATGCTGACTGCTGTTGACTGAGACAAATTGTTTCCAGTTTTACAAGCTCAGCTCAGCAAACCACTCAGTGACCAGTGATACCCAGTGGATAGAAGGTAATGCTGTCTTGTTGGAGCAGACGCCCACGTCCCTAAAAAGAGCTAAACACCCAGAAATCTAAATATAATGTCTGCTTTAACTAATACGTCCTTTTTGTATTTACATTTTGACAGGAGCTGTGGGAATGCCTCTCCCAGGTGTGGATGTTCGAATTGTCACGAATAACACAACCAACACTACTATTGTGGAGGGAAATCACAAAGATACTCGGGTAATAAAGGCTTGAAGGAATAACATGACTTAGATCTGAACAGCTCAAACACTTTCAGCCTTTTTCTGCACAAGACGTGATCCAAAGTTATTTCCTTGTTTTAACATACTGCCATTCTATCTTTGTGTGACATAATATTTAAGTTAAGTTAAGTTTTGTTTCATATGACACTGCGAGACAAATTATTCAACTATTTCATAAGTAGTTAAATAGTAGTTAAACTTTCTGTTCTATCTGTCTTAGTCTTCTTCTTTTGCTTTTTGAATATCTCCCAGGTGCATGCAGGTCTTGAGGGTAAAGAGGGGGAGCTGCTGGTTAGAGGTCCATCGGTCTTTAAAGAGTACTGGAACAAACCTCAGGAGACCAGAGAGTCTTTTACAGATGACGGCTGGTTCAAAACAGGTACCAAACTTTCATCTTCCTGTACTCCCTTTCTTTTTACCCTCTCTTCTGCAGTGTGCGTACACACACTCATCAACGGGCTTCCTGGAAGGGGAGTGAATTCTGCTTATTGCAGCTACATGATTGGTGCTGTCAGAGCACTTTACAGAAGGAGGAAAGATGTCAGACGAGCTTTTCACCCATGTTGCAGACTGGACTTTCAGGATGGGATTTTAAACACTTAAAAAGACAGCAGCGCAATCCTGGTAGTAAACACACACACACACTGAGTTTGTGTGACTCTGTGTGTGTGTGCGTGCACGTTTTATGGAACTATGAGGGAGTGATAAATGGACTATGTGTGTTTTTTGTGCTGCAGGGCATTTTTCCTCCTAAGTGGCTGTGACTGCTCTGGGTCTTGAGGAACCGAGTTGTGCTCTCTTCCTCTGCCTGCCTCTTTTTTCTCTCTCTCTTTGCTGTGTGTGTGGTAGCAGAGAAAGAAGCTGCCATCAGAGGCTTTCCCTCCCTGCAGGCCTGCTCTTCTCTCTTTTCCCTTGAAAAGAACCGGGTTTTACTGCAAAGCCACTTGAAGATGGGCTTTAAGTTGGCATGGGGAATGCTGAGATGTTCAGGAAGAGGGGGGTGGGGAGGTCAGATGCAAGTGGTGCTCCGAGTGGTGATGTAGATCTCAGTAAATGAAAGCCAGAAGCAAAGGAGTGAATGAGTATGGAGCTTGGAGATGTGCTGCTGGACAACAAACGTAGAGGATGGAGTTGAACAAGGGGTGGAAGGATGGAGCGACTGAGAGCAAAGCAGAGCCTGACAGTCAGGAAAGAAGTGCAGAGTGTGTTTAATTGGCTTTGCAGGCTGTAAGGACAGAGATCCAGAGAGCAGCTCGTTGCTGTCACACTCCATTACAGCCATCGGCCACATAATGAGAACCACTGCAATCAGCTTCCTACAGACGGGTCCCTCAAGCCACACGGACACATACACACTGTGGACCAAGCTATCAGACATCTTCCTTGCCCACCCAACTCCTCAAGCTCCCCGATGCCAACCTCAGCATGCTCACACACAGAGTTATTAACGAGATGGACAGTCACGGTTTCAGGAGTAACAGGCCTGTTACTCCTGANTTTTTTTTCTTCTTTTTTTTCTTTGATAAGAGTAAGAGGCAGTTAAAGTGCTTCCAAAGCTAATCTCTTTTCATTTGAATTGAAGATTCATTATACACATTCTCATTTTAGTTTCCAGTGCAGTACCTGTAAGTTATCCAACCTTGCTGCTTGATATTTTAGTTGCATTCACATAAAGCTTTTAGCAGAATTTCTTGCTAAAAAAAATGACCTAAAATAGCTTTTAATGTGCAGAACTCAGAGGAGACTGGGTTTCTACAATAGTAATATCATATTCCACGATTAACAAAATCTTTATACATTTTTTGTATTTTTTACATGATCATAGGGTCTCTTTGTTTCCTATTTTGGTCTGTATTTTATCTAAGAACAAAAATCACCAAAAAAGTAATTTTATCTGATAGTTATATTTATTTTCCAAGTTTTCTTTTATGCATTTGTTCGTGACCTTCATGCATTAAAATCTTCTGACAGCGATGGAGCAGACAGGAACTCTGTAGGCAGGAAGTACGAGGACAATATTTGATGACCAAAACTTCATACTGAAAAAATCTAAAGAAATTATTTAGTCTCTCACTTCTAGAGCGTATTCGAATTTATGTCCAATTCTTAGCAAATCCTGGTAAAAATGGTCTCCATTATGTCTGATTAGTGGCTCATATGCGGAGCTTCTACCTCTCTATCAGATGTTACCTTGTTGCATCTGCTCGGGAGGAAAAGCTGTTCAGAATCCTGTCCCGATGAGGACGTCTGCACACAGAAGCCTGACAGGAAGATACAGCTAATGGGCGGATTGACGGGCGAATAAAAAGACGCCCAAAGAAAAGTGAAGAAGGGATGTGAGACTTTCTATCAATAAGTTCTCAGCTGGTCAGAGGTGTCTTTTTCGGAGTCAGCAGGTGTTGTGGACATGATTGGCAGCTCTATAGGGAAGCTGTCACCTCAGTGCTCTTCTTCCACTCGCCTTCACAAACATCTCTGAGTTCATTGATCCCCGCTCGCTTTTTTAACTTTCTTTTTGTGCTCCGTAGTGGAGTCTGTCCACTGACCGCTCAATGAGTCAATGCTGAGAGCTTTTGTTAATGGGTTTAATGTAAAGAAAGAAGTGAGACGGAACTGAAGCAGGGCTTTAAATTTGGATCCCACTGTGTCGAACAATCAAAACAAAACACATTTAAGGTAGTATTATAGTATTTGTTGTGTTGATTTTATAAATGTATTATTAAGAAGGGGTTTTGGAAAGAAAGAAAGAAACATTTAAGCATTAGGATTTTCCAAGTTTTGCCTTTCGGTGATTAATCTGGACTATCGGTAGAAGGAGGCAGTAAGGAGGAAGTTGAGCTTGAGGGCAGACTATTAGCTGAGTCTTATCTGAGGTGTCATTTAATTAACTAAGAGAGACTCAAGCTCAGGGGCACAAATGTTAACAAGAGGGTTAATCTTGGTCATTTTACCTCAGTTTCTCATTCTTAATGGCTAATTCCAACAGAACCTATTAATCTAGGCCATCTGAATCCTGTAAATGCTATAATTAGATTTAAATTAGGTAAAATATATTTTAGTTTGTGTTCAGCCATTAATCAGACTGATGCGGGGGGGTTTGTTTCCAAAGCACGTGAGTCTGTATGTTTTGAGGATGTTAGAAAGGTGAGTTTCAGATGTAGAAGTGCGGCTCGTATCCTGCAGAGCATCGCCAGATATCTGTGAGTTGCCCTTTTCCTCCCAGCTGTGCTCTCCTCTTCACTTCCTTTGTTCTTTTCTACGCTCCACAATGTCATATTTTACCCCCAGTCACTCTGTGTCCTCCTAACTCCAATGTCAGAGCTCCCAGTGGGATTTGTTCAACATCCAGCCCCCCTACCAGCACTTTGTTCGAATCAGTCATCCCTATAACATTTACAGCCAAGATGTCAACACATGGGACTCCTGGTTTCATTAACAACACTCACTTCAATGAACTCCGAGGGTTTTTTAGCAAACTGTTGAACCTGCTTTCTGTTCGAGTCTGAAGCATAAAAACAGAGTTTTGTCTACACACTTTTTTTTTTCTTTTCTTTTCAATCCCTCTCTTGATTGAGATCAGTTTTGTGCGATTAAGTGTAGAGTCGTCGCGCGTAAACGACAGTTAAATAGTTTCATTGATGAACACGGCAGATCCGAGACACACATCAATCCTCAAGTTCAGTTCGTTATCTGCCGCCGAAGAAGGAGCCCAGCAACGAGTAGCATCAGAAGCATTAACATAAAGCAATTCAAGCTCCTTTAATTTCATTATATTAAACAAATTAGATCACTCATCCAAGTGCAAAGTGCTTTCTTGTATGATATTAATTACTAAAAAAGGAGCTGTGACAAAAGTTAAGGATGATAAATAATGTCAGTGCTGAGATTTCACTGCCTGGCTGTCTGTTATTTATCCTCATTAACTCTTCCATCTAGGCTCCGGGCTTTAATGTGGAACATTAATATTCATATATGCTAAGTGTTTACAATCTTTCTCAGAAGAGACATGACTCACATTTAGACCTTTCCTATCCTTTGCTCAGACTTACTCAGGCTGCTGAAGGCGCCGCTTCAACCTGAGGGTTCCGGTTCTGTTAGACCACGATGCTTTTTACACTCCGATTTTCATGATGCTTATGTCTAAACACTATGATACAGATATGTTTGATTATTTATTGGGAAAACATTTAACGCAGACCTTAGAGATGATGTTTTTTCATTTCCGTTTTCTGAGAACTCAAATCTATAAAACGTTGAATAAAATGTTTTGAAACATTTTTTTTTAACCAGACTTTTACATGGTTCGGTGTAGCCACGGCAACCCTTTGACATTGAAGAGGCTGAAAAGATGATTTTTTTTACTCCAACTTTAACTCTCAGTTAAATTGATAAATCTTTAAATGAGCTTTAAAAAAAAGGGGGCTTTATGTTCATTTTATTCCATTTATGAAAGTGAAAAATGTCCACACTGTTTATCTGAGTGAAGAAATGTTTATCTTATTTGGATGGTGAAGAAAATAAAATGACCTAAATTCGTATCTGTGTTGTTTACGACGATGAGCTTAAATTGTTTTAACAGAAAATAACTCGTGTTTATTGATCTTATGTCCAGATTTCTTGTTTCGTCTCACAATGATGAAGAAAACTTAGTTACTATAGCCACTGATACAAACAGATAAAATATATTGATTATAGTTTTAATAATTTTCATTGTGTTGGATTGTTTTTATATCACTCATTAAATTCATTACAATTTGACCTTTTGTACAATGTTTGTAAAATGATGAAGAGGAGCTTGCTGTTACTTGTGGGTGTTAATGCAGCAGCTTGTGATATTCATTCATTCATTCATTCATTCAAAAGCCCAATCTGCTGAATCTGAATTCATTTTGTTGTAACAAACTTTTAGTTTGTCTCATTTCCTGAAGTTTGCAGTAATTTAACTATGTTTAAATGAAAACATTTGTAATGAGTCCTCCAGTGCAGCAGCTATACGTTAAACAAGTCAGTTCACACTAAACCAGTTGCTACGTAGTTACATCATTTCCTCTTCTAATAAAAAAAAAACCCTCTCTTTTCTTTTGTTGATCCAATTATCCAGTAGTCGTTGGCCAAGAACTTAAAGCATCATGCAACATAAGTGTAACATCACCTCAAACTACCATCAACCTTTACAATCGGCTGTTAGTCTCTAAACTTCAGTCTTCACAACCAAACACTGCTTTATCTGACCTGATGACATAACTTCACATTCAGATATGGTTATATTTTGCGTTAGGTGTTAGATAGGATGAAATTTCATGTGATCACAGACATAGTTTATTGTTTATTAATAAATGTGATTGTTTAAACCGAAACTAAAGGTCAGAAACGTCTCAGGGGTTGACGGACTCCATGGAAACTGTATTTTCTAGTTTTTTTAATTACTCTCTCCTTTGTAGAACCTGTAAGACGAGTTGCTGAAAGGTTTTTGTTACGTTGGCCTTTGTCGTGTCGCACTCTGCCCTTTTCTTTCAGACATTTCTGTGTTTGAGGAAGAAGAAACTCATCCAGACCGTTTGTGTTTCTCTGAATCGATGGAAGCCGCTTCATGAGACGTTTCTGTCTTGTTATAATCATTGATTATTGAAAAGCAAGAGAATAATTCCACATATTTTTCTTTGAATCACGTTAAATTCTGGTTTGTTGTGGTAATAAGAATGACATCATCAGCATAGAGCCATTGTTCTGCTTCCCTGACAGTTATGTGTTTGGTGAAAACTTTTTATTTGATTGGAAAAGTGCCAAGAGGGTCTCAAAACACAGACAAGAGTATTTTGAAAATAATTCTTCAAAGATATTTACACAATTTTATAAGTTTAGGTAAATATATAGATAATAGTGTGCATTGGTTGTTGTGCGCTTCAGCAGACTAGTTATCATTCATTTATTTATCATAAGGATTTGTTTATCCAATTCCACTTTTATTTATATAGTTTAATTCTAAAGGACATTCTGAGCATAGATCTAATTCTATAATTAAATTGTTAAAATAATATGATTAAAATTATACATTTATACAATAATACATTACATTTAATACAATTGAAAACAAGGAATAAAAATATGTTGCTTCACTAAGATAAACTGATATGTAACATCTAATATTGATGTCTGGTGATAATGAATGTTGATATTTTAGGAGTTTATTTGACAGCTGACTGAACTCAAGTTGTTTCAATAAACGTATCCGTCCTTCTCTTTAATCCGTTGGTTTCTCACTATGTCTCATAAATCCCAAAATCAACATCAGTTTAGTTTTTCACAAACAAAAGAATAAAAATCACTCCTTTTGAAGGTCATTGACATTTTCACCTTCTGCAAACGCTGTAAACACTTTTTTTTTTCTTGGCACAATCTTTTGTTGTTAAAATGAATGTTTATGATTTGGAATATTTTAGCGCTGATTTTTTCGGTGTCTGCGGATGCTAATGCAATGTTACCAAGTTTCTGAAAGACATCGCAAGTTTCCTGTGCCCTCCATCCTCAGTTTAATTCTTGATCTGTTTTTATTTCTTTATTTTCTGCTCACTGTGTGCCGTCACTTTCTTTAATGCCTCAGAATGAGATGAAAGCCCAGTGCAATTAGGCTTCTTATCGTTTTAATTAAGAAAGCCATTCGGCCATATCTGCCTCAGACGCCATCACACATAATGGCAGAGGCTCTTGATGCCTGAAGTAGTAATTGTGTGTGTGTGTGTCTGTTCTGTGTGAGTGCATGCTGAATCTGTGTGTGTGTGCGTCCTAGTAACACAGTTCCTAAAAATCCCCTCCTTTCTTCCTTTAATCAGTTTTTGTGTTCTCCACCCGTTTTTTTCCCACTTGTGCATCTCTCCAAACATGCCGTTCTTTATTTACTTCTCCACAAAGAGACGAGGTCAAAGGATCTCGTTTAAGTACTCTAAACTCAGTTCTGCTGTGTTGTCCTTGTGTTTTTTATTCACTCCTTTTGTCAAAATTGCTTCATTAATGTCGTTTTCTCTCATTACGCTCAAACGTTTGCAGCCAGATGGAGGATTTCATGTTTTTTTTTATCTGTTTCACTTTGTGCGTGCACGAACACACACACGTGCAGGACACACAAACAGCTAATCGACGTGCATGTAAACTGCTCTTTTCTCCATATCTATTTGTATAAAATGAAGGAGCTACATAGCTGTAACCAAATTATTCTAATGCTTTTTTTTTCCCCCCTTTCTTTTACCCACTCGTTCATAAAGAGGGAGAAATACCCTGATAGTAGCATAAACACCCAACTGGCTCCTCCCCCATCCTCCCTCCTTCCATCCTCCCTCCTCTGATACCTCAGCCTATCACTGCGGAGCAGTGGTCTGTGAAGAAATTCCCAATATCTAAATTTACACACTGTATCAATCTTGTTTAATAGACTGGAAAGCTTATAGCCGCCGTGGCAAACCGGCAGAGAGGGCAGTGGTGATAAATTGTCGGTGCGCTGGCGACAGCCGCCCGTGATGTATAATGAAATATTTATGATTTATCCCAGCTAATAAACTGAAATGAAGTGCATGATGTATGGGAACAGATGGGCCCTCTATTGATGCTGAGGTGGAGCAGCAAGAGGGGGAAGAGGAGATAGGAAAATCAGTGTTCGAGAGTTGTTTGAGAGGTAAAAATGAAGGGTAAGGATGGGACTTAAAGAATAAAAATAACTGTGTTTTGTCTTTGACACTGGAGCAGAAGACAAGTATTTGAATGGGATGGATGGAGAAATATCTGGTTAGAGAGAAGTGATGGAGGAGTAGACAAACGTAGGACGGCATTAGAAACAAACTTCAAATAAAATGCTATTTTTGTTCCAAGCAGGACGGGTACATGTTCGCTTTATAATTCAGACTTTTGTACTGTTTGTAGAAAATATATAGATGTGGGATAAATAGCATATATGTTCTTGCAGTATTAGGGTTTTTAAAATATAGTAAAAATGTGTAGAAAAACACAATAAATATCTCCATGTAATTTCAATATAAAATAAAAATTAAAACATTTGTGTGTGAAAAACAAAGTTCCATGTTTGCTGCATTTTTTGGATTATAGAGGGAAGTTTTACAGCCAGGTGCTGCTGTTAAAATACATTTTTAAAAACTTCTGTTAAAGCACCAGTTTTGTCAGCTGGCTGGTCTGGAGCATACAAGCGTGTGTAAACACAGGAGGAACCACATCAGCAGAGAGCTTGGAGAAGGAATTGTTTCTGCCGGTCAATCTCGGGGGGGTAAAAGGTCATTACCAAACTTTTAAAACAGCTGAGTGGACAAATTCACCCCAGAGTAAGCAGTGATCAGAAAAACTATAAAAACCAAACCCTAGAGCTCCATCTCAGATTCCATAAACCTCCATTCAAAGTTCATGACAACACAGTTAGAAGAAAACTGAACAAGTTCGGCTGTTTGCAAAGATCACAGAGAGGGACAGATCTCCCACCACACTTGTTAGATTATAGAGAACATATCCATGACTTGATTGGTTCCTTTCATCTTGTAAAGGATGGAGAGAGACAAAACAAAAAGGAGTAAAGTTTTTTCTGCGTTTTTACAGTCCAGAGAAGCTTTAAACGTCACATTTTATCTGTATAGAAAAGACACAAGAAAATAAAACATGCACACTTCAACCAACCTTAACTTCACTACAGCATCTTACTCACATCCATCCTCTTGGTACCAGCTGTCTTGAACGCTCCACCTGTAATAACCCAAAAGGACATCTTCCTGTTCCATCCTGTTTCCACCTCCCTTGTCCATTTTTTCTCTCTCTTGTGGTCTCTCTCTCTCTCTCCACTCATCCATACTGACCCATTTCCTCCACTCATCCTCCCCAGACCCACCTGCGCCCCTCATTCCACACACTGTACTCTCCCACACCTGTCCCCCAGACATTTGTGTGTGTGTGTGTGAGAGACAGAGGTGCGTTCAGAGGACGTCTGGGGATCCTAAACACTCATCCATCCAACTGCACTCGGACTTTCTCTGTCTTCAACACACACCTTTACCTGAGCTAGTATTTTGTCATGTTATTAAAGGAGAACGCCCGTTTTTTGCAATTGGGGCCTTATTTATTCTGTGAGATGTGTTTTACTCGTCATCAGTGGTACTTTTTTGCGATTGGGATTCGTCTCGGAGATTTTTGATTCACACGGCAAACACCTAAACGCCAATAAACGAGAGTCGGTTGGGCCTGCGTTCGCCGACCCTAAATCGGTTTAAAATCAGTTCAAATCCGTTATTTTTTTAATCTGGCCATTTAGATACTCTATTGTTTTTTCCGTTCCAGTGCCATCTTGAATCCTGCGCTCATAGAAATGATATTTTTTACAGTGACGGGAGAGTGACGTCATCTCTCCGTGCCCACTCACGTATTACCTGTAAGGAAGTTGTTTGAAACTGCTACTCCTTAGCTATTCGTAGCAACACACAAATCGGAACTCTTGTTTTCAGTGTAGAAAAAATCGGTTGATTTTGCGCATATCCTGGGTGCAACAGCAAAATGAGGAATGAGATTAAAAAAATAACGGATTTGAACTGATTTTAAACCGATTTAGGGTCGGCGAACGCAGGCCCAACTGACTCTCGTTTATTGGCGTTTAGGTGTTTGCCGTGTGAATCAAAAATCTCCGAGACGAATCCGAATCGCAAAAAAGTACCACTGATGACGAGTAAGACACATCTCACAGAATAAATAAGGCCCCAATTACAAAAAACGGGCGTTCTCCTTTAATATACACCGACTTTCTGGAGTTTTTCTCTTTTAATTTAATCAGCTTTTACTTAGAATTTTGGTTCCACTGACTCCCATAATTTCTGTTTCGCAAAATATCAATAATAGCTGATCACAATAAAGGCCAAAGGCGCGTTTTAATGCAGCGAGATGCTTCATGTAATATACAGTAAATCAATAAATGCAGACAAGCCGTCAATAAGCGGGTGATTTTTCATCCCTGGTGTAATTTAGATGTATTCTGTGTACAAAAAATAAATAAAACATTTTGTTTTTAAAATTCAGTCCTGCTAATCTTATTAAAAAGGTAAAAAAAAATAAATAAATAATCACTCAGAAATCCTTTTATTTTTATTTTTATTGACCGCCTCCTCTCATGTTGTGTGCATGTTTCAGGTGACACAGCAGTCTATAAAGATGGTGTTTACTGGATCATGGGTCGCAGCAGCGTCGACATCATTAAGAGCGGTGGCTATAAGATCAGTGCGCTCGAAGTGGAGCGTCACCTCCTGACTCATCCAGACATCATGGGTACGATACTGTGTAGAACTGGAGGATATGTTATTACACATGATTAAACAAAATCTGACATGATTACGTTGATAAACACAATAAAATGTATGTTCTGTAATTTATGCTGTAAATTTAACCTAATTTGTGTTGTTTTTATGACAATTTTGCAAAATTTTTAAAACTACTACAAATACTTTATAAAAATCTGATATAATCGTCCACAGTTTGTTTTTATTTTACGAATATGTTTTATTTTTTTTAAATAGTTGCATAAATTGTCATTTGTTGGTTGATATATTTTTGCTCCAATGAATGTGATTATTGTAATTTGTGAATTGAGTTTAATATTTGACATTTTTAGTGTGTTTAAATGAATTTATTCATGTTTTATTGTTTTTTAATACTGTAGATGTGGCTGTAATCGGGGCCCCGGATGCCACGTGGGGTCAGAAGGTCACTGCGGTGGTGCAGCTGAGGAAGGGCCAGAGCATGACCTTACCTGAACTAAAGACATGGGCACGGTAATGTTTACAGTCTGATACAGTTTAAGGTTTTATATACTTCTAAAGTGATAACCTGAATAGCTTCATTACTTTTTACATGAAGAAGGAATGATGACTTTAGTCCTGCAGATTAAAAACAGCTGATTTGAGCTTTTTTTAGAGCCGTTTATGAGACGGGATGCATCCAGGTTAAAAAAAATAAATAGAACTACCCATTTATCACTAAAATGCCTCAAAATTTAGATTCCTGTTTGAGTTAGAATATACCATAATATTTATTTACATACTTTTATTGGAATTTTGTGAAAGTTCATTCCAATATAACCAGTTTTCAGAGGTGATAAACATAATAAAATTCTTCTACAGTGTTTTGATGTAAAACTCATGGAACTGTTAATCTAAATAGGGTTTCCTGAGTTTATTATTCCATCACTTATTTTTTTTTTTTTCAGTCAAATGTGAACATTCAGAATAGAAAATAGTTCAAACTGCTTTACCCAATGCCATTCCCAAAAAGCTCAACTCCAAACTTGTACCACCAGAGGAGACCGTGACCTAAATACCTCGGGGCCAATCCATCACTGGGGGTCTAGGAAGACAAAACAATATAAGTTTCATGTCCCCTCATGGTAGAAGACTGCACCTCCTTTCTCTTTGTCATATACTGTTACTGTAGTTCATAAAGACAGATTGTTGGTAACCAAGTAAATTCTGGTCATTTGGACTCATAACTCTGATTCTTTGGGCTCATATAACCTACTGACTCAGATCAACAGAAAGAGGAGGTGAGAGAATAAGAGTCGACTAATGACGAGAGCAGATGGAAAAGCAGGATAAAAATAAAAGGAAGATGTAAAAAAAGCAAGTTAATGATTGTTATGGAAGGTTTCGTCCTTTGAGCTAACATTTCCTTCTTTTCTAAATGTCAGTGGTGTTTTTTTTTTGTTTTTTTTTTTGCTTGCAGCTGCAGGTTGTTGGTGGGTGTGCATCCAAAGTGTTTTATCATTATCATTACCAGTTTTTGGAAACTTTTTCGGTTCTCACACCCCACCAGCGCTGTTTACACACGTGTCTGAATTCTGTGCGAGCGCCGGTTTGTGTGTGTGTGTGTGGAGTCAGACGGCACCATATGGAGAGTGGATGTTAGATCCTGCTGGTGCAGCATGGTAGATTAATACCGCTGTCTGTGACCCACGTTGACACGCTCGCGCACACGGAAACAAGCTCGCGTGCAGTTTGCAGCCAGGGGTCCCGCCAGCAGACGGGCAGCGCTGACACACAGCACACTGCTGGGGCCGGAGTGCAGAGGAGGACTCGGGGAGACAAAACGAAACATAAACAAGTAGCTGGATGCTCAGTCTTCAGTGCCCTGGCTTCAGCTGTCACTCTGAATGTCTATCACACCCTCTGCGCACTATGCTGCCATGAAAACACACACACATACACACACACTCTGCCCTGGAGAAAATGGTGACATGTTACAGAGCCATGTACATATGCACATATACCCTCACTTTACTCACTGAGTCAGACAGACTGAGACATCTGTTTGATGGCAGCCGTATGAGTCATTATGCTCACTCGCACAACAGGGTCGCTCACAAGAAACACACAAACAAACAGACACACAAACTAGGTTAGAAGATAATAAAAAGCGCTTCAGGCTTTAAAGACTTGACGTAACATCCAGCCGCTGAAAACGGAATAAATAAAACACTTTTAATTATCACAGCCTTCTGTTTTTCTTTTTTATTATTTGTATTTTTTTTTCTTTTTGCTTTGATTATATTGTTTTATGTGAAGGGAAAAGTCTGTGTCTGGAAGCGAATTGGGGATATTAAGGAAGAAAGCTGCAGAAAGTATGAAGGACATTTCTTTTCTTATCGCTACTTCTTCGCCACAGGGCGAGCCTTTGTTGTGCAGTTGTTTTTGTGTTGTCTTTGTTGTTGTTTTATGCGTGTTTGTGTGTGTGCTGATGTATTTGTCAGAGTTACGCAGTTTATTCTCTGTGTGTATTAACCTCTGTGTTTCTTGCAGGGAGCACATGGCGCCCTACATCATTCCAACAGGCCTGGTGCTGGTGGAAGAAATGCCAAGAAATCAGATGGGAAAAGTCAACAAGAAGGAACTCCTGCGACACTTCTTTCCATGACCAGACAGGAAACTTGTTTCTGCTGAAATACTTCCTGGATTCGCTCTTCAGTCTTTCCAGATTGGGAAAATGTACTCAGTGAATGGCAGATAATAGAAAAACACCTCATAGTTTTAAAATAAACTTATGAAAAACGATTAAACAAATCAGATACTCGTGCAATTTCCAATAAGTTGTTGAATTCTTTTTATGATTCTGTGAGATTTTTGTGTGATTGGCGGTACAAGTTGTTTGAAATTTTAATGATGCAAAGTCATTATGAATTGTCGGTATCAGGAAAGTTTTGATTCACCTGCAGGATCAACGCAGTCTGCTATCACTGTAACACGGTCTGTGTGCTGTAAGGTGCTGCAAGTCTGATGCAAAAGTGTTGCGTCAGTCTGATACATCGAGTTTAAAAATAAAATCCAAAGCAGAACGTTCACTCAGAGCTGGAGTTGGTCGTGTTCTGAGAGCGTCAGAGAGAAATTCTGCACCAAAAGACACCAAAAACCCAGCTGTACGTTTGGGTTCAAGACTCGAAGTTCACCAATCGGTTTATTTCAATCTTATCTGGATGAAAATTGTGTGATCAGATTAACTTGAGAACACTTTTGTTATTGTTATAATTAAAGATCATACTCTATGGAGCTGCTCCATAAAAAAAATGGCAGAGACTATGAAACACTTCTCATACATTAATGGTTTATATTTGACTCCCAGGATTCAACGGATGCACTTGAAATACAAAATAAATTGATTTGTAAATAAAGAAAAACTTCTCAAGATGTTATTAAAACGTGTTTCTTTCCTTCTTTTGCATAA
This sequence comes from Pachypanchax playfairii, assembly GCA_006937955.1. Classification (NCBI taxonomy): domain Eukaryota; kingdom Metazoa; phylum Chordata; class Actinopteri; order Cyprinodontiformes; family Aplocheilidae; genus Pachypanchax; species Pachypanchax playfairii. The sequence continues at coordinate 2,253,245 of SSNP01000050.1, forward strand.
ATTACAGAGCTGTTCTAATTGTTTCCTCGGTGTGTGTTTGTGTGTCTGTGCAGCTGTGGTTACACAGGTGTGATAAGAGCTCGAAGGCAGATTCTCCAGCAAGGCAAAACACCACAGCTGGATGCCCCGCACTCCATCTGACTAACCCTCTCACCCCGCTCGCTCTTCTCACCTCTCATCTTTTCTCATCTCAATTTATCCAATACTTCATCTCTTCTGTCTTCACCACAAGTCACAACAGATTGCGGCAGCACCCGGGCCGACTCCGCTGCCAGACTCCTCTTCAATGAGCCCTGGCGCGCCGCCAGAATAGACCGTGTGTGAGGAAATGACAGAAAAAAAAAAGAGCAGAGACAAGAGGGGTAAAAAAAGAGCTGGCTAGAGAGAGTTGGTGGAAGACAGAAAAGGAAGATGCAGAGAGTTTTGAGTATGTGATAAAAAAAATGATAAAGAGGAACACAAAAAAAAAAAGATGGCTCTCAAATCTGGTGGAGATAAACAGTCGTGATGAATTGCCAGAGAACTGAAGATGGAAAGATATATAAGTGCAGCCCCTCGCTGATACAACCTCCTGTCCACACAAACACACACTCCTTCGCCCACAGTCACCAGAGACCTGATTAAGAGAGCAACGCTATCGATCTGTGGGCTGGCAGGATAGGATGGATGAGCAGGCAGGGCTGCAAGAGCATCAGAGGACAGCTCCTGTGCACTCCGCTACCCCCCCCCCCTCCACACCCCAAATACCACACCCAGCCATCAACACCAGGCCTGTGAATCAATTGAAGCTGCTGGTAAGAAGTCTGGGTCCGCCACGCTGATGCTGCAGAGTGTGAAATCTGAAGAGCTGCTGTATAGGACGTGGTGTCTGTATGGGGGGGGGGGGGGGGGGGGGTGAAATGGGGGGCAAAATGTGCCCTTGAACTTCCTCCACCTACCTTTTTTTCACATCTTGAACACACGCAGTCAAACACCTCTGTGTTTACTGGAGCGTGGTGGAAGAGGCTGTCTACAGATGGCTGCTTATTGGGCTCCAGGGTCCTGGAGGGAGGGGTCGGGGGTCATCAGGGATGCCCGGGAGGTTGTTTGGGACAGTAAATGTAAGTAAAAAGCAGGTGTTTTTTACAGATTAACAAAAGACGAGTGTAGGATAATTTTGTCACAGTTTCACACATATAATAATCCTGTCTTCATGGTTACTGGATTTTTTTTTTTAATTTAAGAGGTATTTTAGTCAAACCAGCAGGAACCAGTTCACACGGTAACAAATTAATAATAAATATATTGCACTTAAACATGTTCTCTGTAACTGTGAAATAAATCTATTGAAGACCGACATTTAAATTGTTTAATTTTCATCCACTTACTTGAAGCAGCTTCGTTTCAGACAGTCTGATCAGGTTTAGGCTTCAAACTGGATCAGAGGGGCTGCGTGGTGGCACAGCGGTAGCAGCAAGAAGGTCCTGGGTTTGAAACCAGACTGGGAACTTTCTGCATGGAGTTTGTGTGTTCTCCTCGTGCAAGTGTGGGTTTTCTCCGGGGACTCCAGGTACCTGCCTCTGACCCCACCACCTGATCTGATCGTGACCAGGAACACACACAGCCCCCCAAGCCTCCAAATCCACTCCAGCATGGGAGCAGTCCCCCACCCTATAGATCCAGGGCCAGACAGCTCAGATTTGCCCCTCAATCTCCGAGATAGTCTGACTCCATTTGGGGGGCCCACCCACTGACTCCCATCCCTGTGGCCCACCTCACCCAGGAAGTGATTGCCCCCCTCAGCATCAAGATGCAACCGCAAACACCTGAACCTGCCACCACTGAGGGAAAATGGCAGCCTGCCAGCCCCCCCCCCCCAGCAGATGCAGCTTCCCAACCAGAGGCAGGTGCAGACCCCCACCCAGCCAGGTCAGAGTCCCACACTATCCAGCAGTAATGGCCCACCAGAGCCCAGATGCCACAACCCATACCTCCTCCCTGAGCCCTGTTCCCACCAGTACTCAGACACCCTCCACCCTAACAAATGCCCCAAACATCAGGCCCATGGCCCCACAAAAGCAGGTGTAGATAACGAGGGAGTGGATTAGGGTCTGGAAGCTCGGTTCAACTTTAAAATAAAGATTTCTCCTCCAAAGTTCTTATCCAACATTTCTGAGGTAACAAAAGTGAAACACGGTTAAGTCACCTGCTGCAAAGTACCGTTCATGTTGGTACTGGATACCTTCAGGTTACCGGGGTACGGACGAGTGATGGTGAGCTCCAACAAGGGTCAGTTCATGGTTGTTGGAATTAACCTTTATCCTTGCTATAGACACGATCTCCAGATGCAGTATTTCCTTTATGTTAGGAGCTCACTGAGCTAAAAAAACACTCAATAGACAGAAACACAAAATGAAGTTCTTTTAAAATAAGAGTTTTAATATCCATCCTTCAGCTTTGTGATATGACTCCACAGCCACAGTAGCAGCACTCCCAGTCATACATACATTGTACATACAATTTGATCCCTTCCAAAAATTCATCAAAAAATACGGCCCAAGTTTAGAAAAAAAACTCGACTCTATGAGATTCTAATTCTAATCGGGTTTGAAAATGCAGTCGGGAGTTTTCTGTTTTTATGTGCACTCAATAATTCAGAAATGTGTCGATGGATTTCACCGTGTTTAGATTCATAATGCAGCCAAACACAGACAGGTCAACACTGCAGGAATGTGCTCTCAGACGGATTGGGCTCGTGCATATGTTACTTTGACACCCGTCCTCTCACCGAGACACCACAGAAGTCCCAGCCCGTCACTCCTCTCTCAACATGAAAGCCATCCATCATAAATGACTCTGGAGGAGAAAGAAGTTCCTCCCACTTCTCTTTAAACTGCACAATAAACAGGTCAGACTCAAGCAGTGAGACAAACAAGCTTCTGGATTCATGGCACAGCATTTATACACCGCTGTGCTGTTTTACATTCCAGACACAAACATTTACATGCACATTTTTGACAGTCACAAAAGGCTGCGAGCCTGCGGCTAGTTGATCAACATGACAGGCTTTATGAATGTAAGTGGGCAGAGAGAGAAGTGATGGGAGGATGACAGGCAAGGCTCTCCAGCCCCAGGGACACTCCAGCGTACACTGCACGCAAATACAAACACACATCAGTGAGTCCAGAGCGCCACCAGGCCTGTGTGGGTGCATAACCGATGCTTGTAGTGGCAGGTTGTTGTTTATATGGAGCTCATGTTTATTCTAAAGCTACTTACTCCTCACCGGCTGCAGCCTCAGGCTTCATTCCTGTGAAACTCCTTCTGAATCGCTTCGTTTTCCCTCTGCCTTTTCCTCTGTTGACATTTTTTTTTTGCTCTGTTTTATTCTTTTGCTCCTTGGCCCTCATTACTAAGTGTCATACTGATGTTGCACGGCATGTTTTTCAGTGATTTTAGCAGCATTGCTCTCGTCCCTGGTGTCATTCTGACACATATTCCTTCTTATAAGAGTATCTAAAGCTTTGCCCAGATGTTTGTGAACATCAGAGGATGAATGTTTCTGTGTTTAATCATCCACTAGTTTTTCCTCCCACTAATCTTGATCCTCTAACTGAGGGATCATCAAGAAGTGGAGTTTTTCTAAACAGTCCCTGTCTTAGATCTTAGATGTAGCTTGTCTGTTCAACTTATTTCACTTATTTTATTTAACTCCAGCACTTTCTGTTGTTAAAGAGAGCTTAAAAACTTTAGGAAAAAAAGGAGGAGGGGGGGGATCAATACTGAATTATCATGTTCTGGCACTCATAACTCGGCCCACTCAACAATGGAGAGGGACAAGGTCACGAGAGAATAAATAGCAGGCAGACTAGCTAATGATCTATCATTCTGGACAAGCGGCTGCACCAGAGAGCGGGCTGGCTGACAAGATCATTAATAAAAGCTGCTGGGAGAGTGATCGATCGGCTTGATGGATGATCAGAGCCACAAATACTATAAAACACCTGGATGTCAAGCCCCATGTCTTTAAACAGAAGGAGCCTCAACAACTACAAAAAAAAAAAAAAAAAAAAAGCGCCCTCCAATCGGGGCGTCATCAGATCCTGATGCTCAACTTCTCCACTGTGCTGGAACATAAATTCAGAGTTTCCTGCATGTATTTATGCAGCGTTGTGTTGTGTGTTGTGGTCCACAGAAGCTCAGTGTGAGAGCATCAGTGTAATTTCAGGTAGATGAGAGAGTCAGCAGGTGTTGTGCTGTGCAGGCTGCTGCAGCAGTCCACCGTGCTGTATAATGGGAGGTATTTATTATTGACGCGCTCCCTTCGCACTATTACTGAGCTCTGAGGGGGTAATCTGTATCTCTTTTACGTATCTCCACCACCTCCATCTTTTCCCTCTCTGTCTATCTACAGTGTCTCTTTTGTCATTTACACACTCACACACCTTACTCAGCAGCTCATCTCGATTCCTAATCTTTTCAGAAAAAGTGAGAACGAATTCAGAAGGACTATAGTCTCCTTGCATGGCTGCGTGTATCAATATCTGTTCATTGATCTGGCCTTGCCTCTCTTCGTCCATTCATCCAGATATAGATTGGTTTTCCCAGCAGGTATCTGTGCCTATAATCTGACTGATGTGGCGTGCGTGAGGGAGGGTGTATTGAACCGGGGTGTCCCACATGCCACTAGAGTGTGTTAGACCGCTGAGCAAAAAGAACAAGGAGGGGACATTCAGTGTCACCTGCTGTAGATACATTATTATCAGTTCAGAAATCAATACTGCTTTTAAATTTGGGTGAAACAATTGAGAAAATGATCTACTATATGAGCTGAGATGTGGTTAAAAGTAGAAACATCTTCCTGAAGAAGATTCGGTGTGTCTACTGTTTGAAATGACACACGGCGTGCACACATGAAGGAAGAAGGAAACAGACACTACTAACAAAAAGTTACGGACGCTGAAATTTATGAAAAACATACAGTATGAAGTGATATTATATTATTACTTTAGTATATATTCAAATAAAATGCAACATAATTTGAATTTTTTCATCTGAAACTAGTTATTAAAAGTTAACAGAACCTGAGCGGGATCAAGCAATGGATGGATGACCAAAATATTCATTAGATTTTAAATAAGAAGCTTGATGCTTATCAAGAGCCAAAACAAGCAACTTGGATTAATTATGACTTAAAAACAACCGGTTGAACAAGAAATTAAAATTTTAACAACAAAGCAGCAATAAATATGGAACTTTTTCGTTCTTCCTGACAGCAAACTGACTGAAAATACAAGCAGAGACGAAGTACAAACACCTTTTTTTAGCAGTCCAAACATGTTTCCACTTAAAACTCTGCATTAGATTTTCTGTACTGATCTTTTGATTTGGTCCCAACATTTCAGAGATAGACATCTAATCAGATTTATTTCGGATGCTCATGAGTGACGGAAAAAGATTTGAATGTATTTTGTCTGAACGTATCTGTGCTGTGATGTGTGATCAGTGCCTGATCATAAATCAGGGGCCCTCGGGCCAAAAGGGTTCTCCCAGCTCGCGGCTCCGAGTGTAATTACAAAGCTGACATTTAAACAGCAGAAACCATATTTCACTTTGCGCCGGATGCTGCGCGGTCTACGGGTGTGGAGTAAAGAGAGAGAAAAAAAAAAAAGTTTTCAACCAAAATAAATAAATAAATAGACAGGAGGGAGAACAAAATCAATTAGAGATAGAATGTATTCTAATATCATGTTAATGGACCCACATATTAATTATTCAGCAGTGGCCATTTTGTCTGCTTATTAAAGTGGCAGCTGAGAGGAGAAATGTGCAGCATTACTCTGCCCTGCTTCGCTCTGGCAGCATTATTACCACTTAGTCTTCTACTTACAAGGCTGGAAACAAAGAACGCATATGTGTGTGTTTGTGCTGTAACTCTGATTTGTGTGTGTTGGTTTTTATATGAGTAATGTTTCTGTTTATCTTCTATAGATATGTTATTTACCACTTGTATATTGGTAAGATGACTAACGGTATCATCTCTCATGTGATGGACTGAATGATTCCACCTCACTCGTTTGGAATGTTCCTCCTCAGTTACTATAAAATTTGTTTTTTTATAGTATATTTGCTGATTTAATGGTTGTGATTGGGATAATTGCTTCACCACTACTTTGTTGCAACTTTAACTTGATCATGAATGAACTGTTTACACTTGTAGATTTGTGAGTTTTTAAAGACAAAAGAGGAACCTTAACACAATTTTTACAAATTAGAGCTAAATGTTGAATAATTATTTCATTGTGTGCCTTTTTTAAGGGATCTTAATCAGCATAAACAGCCAATATATTGTTCACAATTAGTGTTTTATAAATCATACATTTATGTACTAACACATAAAGCAAAAACCAAGAGGCCAAAAGTTCCAGGAACCCAGTGGAATGAAAATAAAACAGTTTTGATAAATGAGTTATTGCTCACTGCACAGGACGGGGGTTAAGTTATATGTCATTTGTGTCTATAATAAGAAAACCATACTGGCATTAGCAGGTTTAAGTCTCTCTTGTCATCGTCAGCATGAATCACACTGTTACTGAGCAGATTTACATCAACATTATTGTAACGTTTTCATCCCAAAAGCATTAAAAGTTTTAGAAGCTGCATTACAAATTAGTTTTTTTTATCTACATTCAGGTTTGCTTTTGTCCACATTTTAATAAAGATTCTAAATGTAGTTTTAATTTCTAAATAAAAGTGGCAGATTTTTGTTGAAATACACAGTTCTCATTTGTAACTAGTCATTTCCTGCTAAAGCTAATACTGTATCTCTCCGGGCTGATTACGAGTTGGAGATGCAGAATTGTGCGATTATTGCAAGAAAATACTAAAATTTTCAGTTGTTCATTGAACTGTTACATACTCGACACTTTTTGTGACGTTCTTTAGAAACAACTGATCATGTGAGGCGTGTGCCATGAGTGAAAACGAATGACGACAGTCATGCTAATTTCCTTGTTAAACTTTAGTCACAAAGTATCTTAATTATGTCTCAGTTTGTTCATAGTGACTCTCATTTTATTCACTATTATTTTCACCGAAACTAAAATAAGACGCCATCAAAACACGTTCCCAATGTTTGCAATCCACTCCAACTTTTTGGAAAATCACACAAACTTTTTGAACGTGTTCTGAAAAAGACTACTATAAACATTTTGAAACATTTTGGGAACTTTTTTGTGAAACAGCCACAGTAGCTAGTTTAAAAACATCATTGTAGGCGGGACTTTCCACACATCTGTTGTGCACTAATTCTGATTCCAACAAAAACCCAACAAGGCAGCACCTGTAAATTGGATATAAATAGTTTTTTTTAAGTCGATGGCCAAAACTACCGTTGACCACAATGATGTACCATAAAGAAATCTAAAATAGAAGGACAAACAAATATGAGAATCTGATTATTAACAAACAAAAATATCAAGTATGAAAAAAGATTTTAAACATAAAACCAAAACAAGGGACAAAAATAAACTTAATTTAAGATGTGAAATTGAGATGAGTGATGAAACTCACATGCAAATTCCAGAGGAGGGATAAACTTTTCAAAAGGAGCCAAAAAAGATCACACAACACCCTGAAATGTTACATAAAATAAACACTGAGATGAAACCAGAATTAGTTTTCAATCTGAAATGTTAAAAGAGCTAAAAAAGAAATAAAACAAATCAAAAAATGTCCAAAAAATGATGACAAGCAGCCATATGGGTTTAAAATACTTCTTATCTGTGTGTGATTGTAGTTGTTTTGAGTTTCTTTCATTCTGGGTTCTTCAGTTCTCTTTAAAACAAGCAAGCAGACTTTTGCATGTCATTACCTCGGGCCTTGTTGTTTCATTATCCACCCATGCATGAAATACATTAAATGATGTGATCTGACAACTATTGATCCAGCAGTTATGTGTCTGTGAAACATGTTTGGTTTGATTTTTTTGAGTGAAATATTTCATGTGGGCTTAACGCAGGAAGGTCTGCTGCTGTTGGATGAGTACGATGGCCACTATTGGCAGCCACTAGTCAGGAAATGTATGTGAGGTGGGAGTTGTGAGACGGGGAGAAAAATTAAAATTCCTCTTTGGCCTGCTGTCAACCTGCGCCTGCTGACTGCTCAGAGGAGCTGCTGCGTGACGGGATTCCTAATGACACTGCAGCAGCCATTGCAACAAATTGCTTTGACTTGATTTATTTCTCCTTTTACAGCCTCCCCCTCATACATACCCCCTTTACACC
>SSNP01000050.1:2261525-2344715 GCA_006937955.1 Pachypanchax playfairii
TTCCCCCCCCCCCCCCCCCCCCTCACTTAGATTTACCCCCCAGTCCCTCAAACATTGCTTTTTCGCTATTTAGTTTCTCTCTTTGTCCTCTCTCCCTGTGTTTTCATAAAGACTGCGTGCATGTGAGACCCATCTCCTCTTGAGCCAGTGGCAGAGAACATCTGTCTCGAGGTCCCCCTGCCACACAATGTTAGAGTCAGGCGGGGTCGCTCACTCCACTGCCCTGTCTGGAAAGGCCTGTGGGAAGAGCAGAGCGGGGCTTGCCAGGGTGTGAGGGCGTCCAGCCGGAAACTTGTCCCCAGGTCTGTCCTGCTTGCCTCTTGCCATTTGTATGTTTGCATGCAAGATTTCACAGGCATAGACAGGGATTTTGTAGGTCATGCAAAAAAAAAGGAAAACTCCTTCTGTGTGCCCTCTCTGGTTCTTATGACTTGTTCAGACTGATGCCATCCATGTGTCTATCTGTTTACTTTTTGAAACATATGCTCGGTGCAGGCCTACCTGCACTGTTCATTCTTGCAGTGATGTGTTACCAGCTGGGAACCATTCCTGTGCTCAGCCACTGTTTGACCAGTTTTAATCTCCTTACATTTAGACTGTTTAAACTGTTCCAGTTCAGTTAAGTTTCTATTTACCTAACCAAAGTGAAACGCTATCACAGGCAGCAGGCAGCAGTCTGCCACTCACGCAGCAGATAGCTCCTTCATGCAGCGACAGCTCAGATAAGGGGGGGAAGTACTGTTTAATCAAACAGGGAAGGGAATGGGGAATTTGCACAAGAAGCCTGAATGGATTGAACCGGCTCTTTATGAATCCATCACTAGATTTGTGCTTACAGTGGAAGCCTTCATCAATTCTCTTTGGCCAGCTTAAAGCCAAGTATTTGATTGACTGAGTTCCTCCTAGAAGACTTAACCTTGGTCTTGACATGAAACTTCTGCAAGGACACAAACACTAAAAAGATCCAGAGGCGCTCAAGTCAGTAAGTAACATACTGTTTACAAGCTTTCCTCTGGAAAATAAAGAGATTCTAATTAACACCAAGGGATTTTAAAGTGATAGTCCACTAATAGAAGATAAATTAAGTGCTCCACCTGCTTAAAAAAAAGCTTAAAAAAATGTGACAGCAAAAGAAAAGAGCATTTATGCTGCAAAAAAAAGATCAAAGCATCACACCAAAGCTAAACTATGAACATGTAAAAATGTACAAACTATAAGTAGGTTTGAAAAAGAAAAACTAACTAATTTTATATTAGAAAAGTAGAAAAATCTAAGTCATGAGTTTGTTTTACTTTCTAAGGAAACGTTCATGTCTGATTCTTTGCAGATGAACTGATTACTAACTGAAACCTGGTGAGACAAAAAGACACAAAGTAATATTGCAGGAATTAATCAGATCTAATGAAGTGAGTTTCTTGACAAAATGTTATGATGAATTCATGTCTTACTGCATGAGCTGTTGGAGAGCCTTGAAGTAGATTGCTGCTGTGTAAAAGTTTCTCTAATGTCAAAAATGTTGTTACATGTGCCTTCAAACACTTTTATTACTGTCTCTATAGTGATCATGAAACCAGTTGTCATAGAAATAAAAGAAGATTGGATTAAAATTCATTTTTCTTATCTTCTCGACATAAATCGACACATTTGTGGGTTATATGAGATTCCTGTCTCATGACTTACAGTCCCAGAGTTACAGTGTCATCCTGAGGCCAAGAGTTCACCCTAATAAAGAAATCTGGAATAATTCCTCTTATTGGTGTTTCATCTCTTATCGAAAAGGCCTCTTCAGTTTTGATCAAGGTTGGAAGTTTCAGCGTTTTGACACACAAGTACCATCATGAGGCCAAGAAGCTGAAGAGCTTTTAGAATAATCTAAAGTTGTTTTCATAAATGTTTTACTTTTATTATCACTTCAAATAAAAATCCTTATTGATGCCTGATGTCTTTAATACAACTTGTGTTTGTATATGCTTCTAATAGTATAAAACTACTTTAAAAATCTAATTGTTGTTATTTATCTTTTTTGTTTTAACGTTATGCATTTTATCTAAGTTTCTTCTTCCTCAGCATTAGATGTTTCCTCCTAATCTAATCCAGAAAGGCAATGAATACTATGGGTGTAGATTTTATAATCACTGATTTTTCTTATTTTAGACTTTTTTATGCTTTTTTTACCTTTATTTGGCTTAAATTGGTAAGGTGATAAAAGAAAATCTTTGTTTTCTTCTAGTTACCAGAATTTTCTGGTAACTAGACTCTGAACATTCCAGTCATTTAATGGTCCGCGTGCTCTAAAATCATGTTGGGTTTTGTGTCATTGTCCATATCTCCATGTTTATACCTTCATGGCTGAGCCTTTGTTGTGTGAAGCAGAATTAAAGATGTCACTGAAACATAATCAAGCAGTTTTTGCACTTGTATTCTTTTTATATACATTTTTTTTGTGTGTGCTCATGAGACGGGACTTTCTGGTGGATTCACCTCCGAACATCTAACTCTGTTCATTTTCTGCTGTTTAGTTTCTTTCATGCTACATTTTTCAGTGTTTTTCTACTTTAACTCTATTATCTTCTCTCTCCTCAGTCACTCCATTTTGATGTCTGTGATTGTCTCTCTCCAGATCCATTCTCTATTTCCCTGCCCTTTTCAGGTGCTGCTATATTTATCATCTTTATACCTGGAGGTTTGAGGGCCGTGCATTGGCCTGATAGATGGGGCAGCCACTGATGTGCAAACACCTCAGGAGACACAAACCAGACAGCTATTTAGTAGCTGAACAAGACACATTGCTTTTCTTGTATTGTTTTCTAACTGCCAGAATGTGTGTGGGTGGGTGGAGAGAGGGAGGAAGAGGTAGGATGGAGAGAAAGTGGAAGACAATAACAGATGCTTCGTAGCTGTCCAGAAAAATTCAGCGACTGCATGCGAGATGGACCATTATCCATCTACAATGTATCACTTGGTTGTTGACAAATCAATGGCCCTGCTGGCCATGACTCTGTTACAGCAAACATAAAGCACTCAGACAGTCGTCCTGATCGCTATGGAGACTGCAGCGAGGGAGCACTCAGGGCAAGGATACTGATGGCCAGGAGGCGTGAGTGAGCGTGTGCAGTAACGTGTGTTTGGATCAGTGTTGACAGGAAGAGCTCTTCCTTGGCCTGTTTGTGTTTTTCGTGCAGGTATGGATGTGAAAATTTAATGTGCATGAACAAGAGTCTTTATGCCTATGGGGCAAATTTTATCAATCCATCATTGAGTTAAAGAAGAACTTTCAGATTGAAGATCCTTTAGCTTCACAAAGACATTGTTCTAAGATGAGCCTCAAATCCATCATATTTTTTCTATTTTACAGGTAGTTCATGATAATAAGTCTTGACCTGTTCTTAGTTAAAGCTGCTTCATATTATTATCTAACAGATGATACATATTAGGACAGAGTTAAAAGAGTTCATTTAGGAACCAAACTTTCTGCCTGAGATGACACCATGTGATGAATTTATTAGTTCTGGATAATATTGCAGACGTCATGAGTTATTTCATATTTATTTTTATTTTTAAATTAAACTAGCAAACTGTGTTTGTAATATTTTAAAGTGGTCTTCATCAGTTCCTCTGGATTTTTGAGGGTCTTTTAAAACACTTGATTTGGACTGATGCTTTTTTTAGTATTTCAGTCTATTTCTATCATAAGGTGTGTTTTAAATAGTCAAAAAATAAAAAAAGAACAACAACTGAAGAGGGAGGAAAATGCTGACGTGGCAGCAAAAGACAATAATTAAAGAGTGGCACAGGGAAACACATGGGATTACAACCATGGGAGCAAAAGTTTACAAAATAAACAAACACAAAAGCACGAGGGGAACTGAACAGCAAGGGAAACGGCAACCAGGGAGAACTTATCCTGGGACATGGGATTACTGAAGTGAGGAACAGCTGGGTTGATGAGGAGAAAGAGAGAAAGGTATGAGGAACTCAGTAGTCTTGGGAGCAAAGGGAAAACAATAAAGAACAATTACACAGGGAGCTAAGAAACACAACTAAACTCTGGAAACACACAAAAAAGAAAAGAAAGATAAAAATACATTAAACACAGAAACCCAAATCCATGACCAGTTCATGTACATTTCATTGGAACATGTATTCAGACACAAAAAGATCCTGAAGAAATTAACTGGTTTTGTCAGCATTTCACAGAAACTCATCAAAACCACATATACATTTTTAGAAACTTACTTGCTGACTGTTGTGAGGACATCATTATCTCATATTTTTTAGTTGAATCAACAGAAAAAAACAAATATATATCCCACTTTGACACATGCAACTGTAGTTAAATTTGGGGTCTAACTCCAGAATTAAAACTAGAAAAACTACTCTAATATTTTCACTTTAATTTATGTAAAACTTACTATAACCAATAACCATAAATGCCCATTGATGGAGCCTCAGTGGTTTTCCTCTTCGTTCTGCCCATCTTCACAGCTGCCGAGATATGTTATAGTTCAACTAGAATTATTTTGGGTTGCAAGTTTTTCACATTGTTATTTTGTGGTTCAGAAGCTGAGAAGTTTGGAAACCACTGCGTTAGATGATCAGTAAAGGATGGTGTATCCCTCATGAAGGTCCTGTTACTGGCTTTTGCTGGTGTTTAGAGTATTTTTCCAAATGCATGACTTTAAGACACTTTTCAGCTGCAATAAATAATTATTTCTCCACTTGTCTATTTTATGTACTTTAGAAAGCTTGAAGTCCATCAAGACTATTTCGAAATATTACAAGAAAGTCTGGCTCACTTGAAGCAAACCATTAAAAAAAGAAAAGAGTTTCTTATTTATTGTTTTTTTATTTTTTTTGCGGTACATTAATAAATAAAACCACAGACAATCTTTTCTGTTTCACATGACCTGAATAAAAAGATCAACTGGCGGTGATCCAGTCAGCATTAAGACTCACTTCACATGTTAGAAGTAAAATGGAAAGTGTAATGTAAAATGTGGGGGTTGGAGAGTGCCAGGGGGGGTTTTGGTTTTGATTGACAGGTTGTCTCCAAGCCCCCTGTAGCAGGTGCCAGGGGCAGGTCACTGGGGCGAGAGTGCTGTTCCCCATACAGAAACAACTGCCTGCTGTTTGGAGATAATCTTCTCACTGCTCACGAGTTTCTCAAGGCTGAAGTGCAGATGAGAGTTATGTTGTTTTAACTTCTTTGTAGGGACACTTTACAACAATCAACACATATTAAGATTCAAAGTAAAGACCAATAACAAAGATCTAATTTCATCTTATCTATTTATGTAAAATAATCCTGTAAATACTGAGAGGCCATCGCCAACATTGGAAATATTATTGCTGTAAGTCAACAGAGCCAATGAGTGACACGTTAAGCTTCGTAGTATGTTAAACTACCAACCCTTTTCTTTACCCGCCTCTTTCTGTTCAGGGTCACAAGAGACGGAGTTACATGAGTCAATTTATAGTTGGCATTTAAAATAACTTAAATGTCTTTGAGGGAAAACCGAAGCTCTTGGAGAAAACCAGCTTAAAACAAATGACTGACACAAACAAACAGTAACAAAAGAAATGAAGAAAAAATCTAAATCCATCAAAATCAACTGCTATGAAGATTTTTATCTTGTGTTACTTACAGTAATCCCTTCCAACTGTGGATGCTGATGTTGTTTTCCAATCTTAACACATTAAACATATTCCATATACATTTCCAAATTCATCTCAAGCAGTATTAGCCCAAAGCACAGAATAATTGTTGCGTCCAACGCTATCCAGTGCCCGTTTTTGGTCATCCTGTCCAACAATCTGTGGGACTCTTTGACTTCTGGAGTCATGTTCTGAAGGGTCTAATTACACATACAGAGACTGGATCTTTCCAAAGTCCCCTCATGGTACCACAATATTTATGAGGTTTTAAATAAACCCAAAGCTACATCTCTTCCACAACATAGGCCTTATGACTGTGCCATGGACCTCCTTCCTGGGACTTTTCATCCTCCTGTCTGCTTCTGAGAGAAGTACATATCAGAAGCTCTCAGAGCTGGAATGATCAGACCCTCATCATCTCCTGTTGGTGTGCTATGGTGCCACAGAATGGCTGCCTAGGTGTGATTCTGCACACAAGTCATATTCCTTGAAGCTATTGTGCAAACGATACTTGGCAATAAATTTTATTCCGATTCTGGTGCAGGTTTTTCCTTTTGTTAGCAAGAAAGATGTTCCCTGAGACCCTGTATTGACTGTTGAGCACTCAGTGACTGCGTTTACATGCAGCCAATAACTCAGTCAAAACTGGGATATTAGCAGTAACCCGGATACACACGGCCAGGTAACCCTTTTCTAACCTGAATATTTGTTCATGTAAAAGTGTATTGGCATGTCCCCATCAGAAGGAACATTAGTTTGAGTTTTGCCCATGTTAATACAAAAGCTCACGTGCAGAACTAAACAGGAAGTAAAGGTAAACATGATGAGATGCAACACAGTACCACACTGTTGGAACAAGAAGGAAACCAATTTCTTCATTAGTGTGGTCAAAATCATGAATATAAAGTCTTTTGTTGACGGCAGAAAGTACCGAGATAGTGAGATTTACAAGAAAGTGACCAAAAAGTTTTGGATATTGCGTCTGAAGGTTGTCAGTACGTCCATGTATACAGGAGTAACTCTCTCTGCTCTCGCATGTAAACAGGTTATTCCGAATGTTTCAGAAACCCGAATAGTGACCTCAACCCAACCATAACCTGAATATTAACAGCATGTAAACATAGTGACCAAACAATCAAGAATCGCTGTCTATTACTGCTCATGTCTACAACTTTTGAAGAAACTACATGGTTTGGAAGTTGCTGTTTCTTTGCATATTTTGCCTCGAAGAAACGATCCTCGTCCTTTTTCTCAGTGATCTTTCACAGAAAGACAGAATCACGCTTGTAGTAAAAGTTCTGCATTCAATTTTTGACACAACTAATATCATCAAAGATGAGAGAGGAGAAGGCATGAGAGATCTAAGATGGGTGGGGGGGGGGGGGTTGAAGGGGTTAAAAAGAAACAGGAACAGCCAAGAGGAGGAGTGTCAACAGCGACAGGAAAAAGACGGCGGCTGCCTGCGTGTTGTGTCTCCTCCAACCCCCACCCATAGAAAAGCCGACCCCTCCTCCTCTCCTCTGCAGACAAGCATATGTGGGCTGACAACATGACATTGCCAGTGAAGAGAGGGAGGAAGAGGGAGGACCAGGAGCCTCGGGTAGACCTGACATCCAGAACACTGACAGCTGATGGAGGCAGTCTAGGTTCACACACGTCAACTTCTACACCCCACCCCATCTGAAAAGCCATGCATCAACTCTTCTCCTCCTTCTTCTTCCCAAACTTTCCTCCCCATCCACCTTACACAGAAATACACAGACAAACACATGGACGCTCGTCTCTGATGCACCAGCTTTAAAAATGTAATTATTTACACAGAACTTCACTGTGTATCCAGGTCAGTTTTTCTGGGCTGGACTTACTTATTTATCGTTTAGAAATCAGAGAAACTATGTTGTTTATATTTATGTTCATATTTCCATCTGAGAAACTGAATACTGACGTTTTACTCTTTGACATAAAGGAAGAGAGAAAGAAGGAGAAATTGTATGTATTTGTGTTGCCCGTGTCTGTACGGTAAGGCAGACATCCACCCTGGGACAGTGTGTCATCGATCCAGCTGCAGGAAGAGGCCTATTATCTCCAGCCATGGTTCAAGCGGGGGAGTCAAGTGTGTCATATGTGTTGGCTCTAATTGGCAACCGATCTTGGTGGAGGCTGAGTCGAGGTGAAGGCAGAGCTGAGGTAATCCAACCACCTCCTGCTCTCACATGAGCACCTCTTTTGGAAGTGTTGCCTTGCACCGTTTGGTGGTTTCAAATCACTGCTGCTCATTGCTTTGGCGAAGAAATTTAATGCATGTAAATTGGCTCTACCATCCATCTATGACGGTTCAGGCTATCATCAGCACCTAGTGAGAGGTGAGACACTGGACAGGCTGCCAGTCCATCAAAGGGCTGAGTAAATAGCATCTTTCTCTATTTTTCTATAAAAAAAAGTGTCACAGACAAAGTGGGATCCATGCAGAACTCTCTAGTTGTTTTCTGTGAGGAGACTGTGTCTCTGTGTTATTTTAATTTAAGTGAGCATATTGATTTCAGGCTGGTGTGGAATGATTTACCTCTTTTTTTCGGGGGGGGGGGGGCACTTCTTCATTAGGCTGTACGCTCTCTGTACTGTCGTCTGTTTTCTTGCACTAAGAATCTCAGCTTTCATCTTGTCTTTGCTTCAGATCATGCGTGATCCTCTACTGCCCTCTGCAGGACCACAAACCAAAATATTTGCTGCAGGAAGGAAAAAAAAAACATGTTCATATATTATATATATATATATATATATATATAAAACTAATGTTCCTTTTGATGGGGATATGCCAATACACTTTTACATTCAGGTTAGAAAAGGGTTACCCAAGGTCACATAACCGAGTTTTTAAAAACCAGGTTATTTGGCCGATGTTTACCTGGCCATATGTAACCGGGTTACTGCTAATATCCCAGTTTTGAATGAGTTATTGGCTAAAGCACTTTTCTCCCAAAATCTTACACTTATTTTACATATAATTTTTTTAGTGTTTACAGATCTGCAGTTGCATGTTTTTCTGTTGAAATTTTAACTATCATAAATTGCACTAATTGTACTCGAGCTGCTGTCACTATTTTTGTACAAGAAGAAGTTATAGTACTTCTCAAAGAATCAACATGTTTACTACATAAGACATGGTGGCAAGAAAGTGAAATAAAGGCCCGATCATCCTTAAAATATCTTGTTTTAATTAAATAAACACTGACATTTTATCTTTTGCTCCATTTTCCAGCCTGATTTGGAGAAGAAGAAGAAACATCTGAGGACCATGTTTGCATCTGAAAATATGTTTTAAATCAATGAGCTTTAAAAAATACATGGAAAAAAGAAAAAGGTAATATTTTGAGAATTTGTACAACTCTTTCAGATCACATTTTTGAAAGAATTTAAAACATGAACTCTGAAGTTTGAGTAAAGTGTTTGTTCAGTGCACATCATCTAAATTAACTGGCCACACCTGTAAGAGAGGAAATTCACCTCATTCTGCTGAAAGTATTGAAAAAGTTCTAAATTATATTTCTGATTTAAGCGTTTTTATCTTTATTGTTATCTACATTTTTTTATTCTCATTAACACAGAGTCTTCTTTTTAATTAAGGACAATATTTTTGTGTTTTTGCCTATATTTTCATGTCAGCTGTATCCTGCAGACAAAATACATGTTCTTTATCAAATCTTCATCTTTCCTTCAACCCATCGGATCAGTAGCCCACACTGTTAGTAGTCCTGCATTATTCATGCAAAAAATATCTGATGATGCACTTTGGGAGTTTTGACCTAATTGGCTGCTGACTGGGAGGTTTTTATATTTTCTTACTGATTTATTGACGCGCTGTTGAGGTAAAAAGTGCAAAATTACCCAAGTTAAGATTCTAAATTCAGTAAATTTAGCATCATTAGCTGAAGTGACTTTCAAAGTTCTGTTTTACATCTACGAATTGGTAAAATGTTAGATTAGTGCTGATGGATTATCTTAAGAAAATAAGGTTTCTTTTTTCACTAGTTCACTTAAAGGTCCAGAGACAGAAACTGAAGAAGCTGCAACGAGGAAAAACAGATAAAAATTACATTAATTCTTCTACTTTTGGGTCTTTTGATAAAAAAAAAATATTATGTAAAGAAAAACCAGTGAGGTGTATGTCCAGATGTTTCACCACTGCGCCCGTCACTGACTGCTGTGAGTCAGTGTGAAAACCAAGTACAGGTTTCCTCTGCTTCCTCTCACTATTCATCATTAATAGTGTTACCGTCTGCCTGGTGAGCCAGACAGCTTCCAGGTTGGCTTCCTATTTCCTGATCAGTGGGACTCCGAACCACCTGGGTGTTCAGAGGAATATTGTATGTCGACCTGTCTCGAGCTTCTAAATCACTGCAGGGCTTCCTCTCTATTATCGCCTCAGTGGGGCCGTGCACCAACGAGCCTTTGAAATTCATGATGTCGTTTCAACGTGTTCTGTTCAGACTGATAGTCTTCTGCAACTCAAAGTTAATGAAGTCATACAGTTAACAAATGTTAAGGTTTTGCATAGTTTTTTTTTTAAACGAAGGTCTGAAGATCACCAGCTGTTAATTTCTACAGTAAAGTTCAGAGTAGTTGAAAGTGTTTAGCTGATTAAAATGCTGGATTCTAACACTAAAACAGCTTCTTCAGACTGTATGAAAATTAATCTAGTTTATGACATTTGCATTTCAACTTTAAAAGCAAAAATGAAATAAATGTGATCAGCTGCATTAAAAATCCATCAAACAGATTCACAGAGTTCAGAGACCATCAGTAGAAAACTGAAATCCAACACTGTGCTCACATTTTTGTTCTTGGCAACAACTTCTCTTAAGGGGTTTTATTATTAAAAATAAAACTTTTATCTTCCTTTTGGCTGCTCTCTTCAGGAGTCGCAGCAAGTCATCTGTCTCCGTCCTCTGCATCTTCTTCTCTCACACCAACCACCCTCATGTCCTCCTTCACTACATCCATATATCTCCTCTTTGGTCTTCCTCTACGTCTTCTGCCTGGTAGTTCCCACCTCAGGATCTTTTTCCCAATAAACCCACTACCCTCTTCTGGACATGTCCAAACCATCTCAGTCTTTCTTACTTTATCTCCAGAAAATCTAACATGTGTCGTCCCTCTGATGGACTCATTCCTGATCCTGTCCATCCTCGTCACTCCCAAAGAACCTCAACATTTTCCTCTCTGCTACCACTAACTGTGTCTCCTGTCCCTTCCTCAGTGGTTAGGGACAGTAGGTGGTGGTAATGTTTGCTAACCACCATTGTAAAGTTTTTAGAGGAAGATTCTGACCAAAATGGAAACGGCACTGCAGAAATTAAACCTTCACTTCCTCTTCCTGTTGGCATTATGTAGGAATACATGAAGTTAGAAAAGTACAACTTAAAAAAAAACATTTTGTTCTCACTCTAGGAGGTTTTAGTTTCTTTATTTTACAAATACTTTACAAAGAATTTATGCTTGGTAATACTCTTTGTCTCTCACATTCCTTTTTAAACCTGCTCTTTATACTGTTCATTCCTTTATCTGAAACATCAATAAAAAAAATCTGTGATTAAAAAATCACCCATAAGTCATTGCTTCTAAATTATTTTTGGGCTCACTGATTTTAGTCATATGAATGTGTTGCAGTTTTAGTGGTAAGAATGTTGTATCTGAGTGACATTTTGCTTGTGTTTGATATGGAAGCTGTAAACTGTGTTTTGCTGCTGCTGGTGTGTTTTGGAAGTAACTTATACTGATTTTAGTAACTAAGAACATTCAATCTGAATGTGTCTGGTGTTCCTGTGCTTCTTCTTTCTGGCTACATGGTTAGAGCTCCATCAGCAGAAGATACAGCGTTTTCAAAAAGAACATGTCATTTATTTAACTGGTTAAGTTGATAAACTGTGACATTCAGAAGGAAAATCCCGTCGTGTTGTTTAATCCTTTTGGTTTTCATACAGTTTCTCTCTCTTCTCTGTTTGTCACTGAATCTGAAAAAGGTTTGAAGAAGATATTCGTTGTCTTTGTGTTTTGTACAAGAGACAAAATAACTAATTTCAAGTGAGTTAGTAATCAAAACTTCAATCTCTACATGGGAAAATATGTCTGTAGCTGCAAAGTTTGTGCGGAGGCTGAAAGCTCCTGCCAACTGCCTCTAACTCTAATGACAGAGACAGGTGCTGTAGAATCCAGCCTTTATACCAGAACACGCTCACACACTCATAGTCATGAATATACTGACACATACAAGCATGCAGACGCCCACTCAGCACACACAGCCACCGTGCCAGCATGTTCAGGAAATTCACTGCTCTGCTTTGTAGTATGAGAGCCGCACGACTGTAGAATCAACAGCATCTCAAACTGTAACAAAATGTTAAAAACAGCTTGAAGGGACGTGGACGACATTCTTTTATAACGTGCATTCTTCTCATTCTTGTGTAGTTTGAACGCCAGCAGCCGCTTCGTGGTTTAGTCAACACACTTGGAGCTCATCGATCACGTCAGACTTTAGGTGTCACTGAAACAGAGATCCCTGCTTTGACGTCCCCTGTGGAGCACCATGGATCTTCATCTTCTGCTGTGACGTGATGTTCCAAATAGCTCAAGATCAAAGGGTTCTGGTTGAATGTTGACAATGTGCGAGGGCACAAAAAACGGCACTCTAGATATGCAGCTCTGCACCGTAACACTTAATCCAGACTGGAGCAGGTTTATAACTTTAAATGAGTCTGTGCTGCTGCCGATACAGTTTCTTGTCTCTTCATGTTGTCCATGTTCATTTTCTCAGAATGCATTTATTTATTTTCTTTGACATATTCAGTAAAGATTATTCAGATGAACAGAAATTTGGACCAAATTTCATAGTTTTTTGCTGTTTTCATCTACAAAAACTTTGAATATAAATATTCTTCAGGCCTTTTGATGCTACAGTTACGTCTTCTGTCCTGCTCACAAACTTTTCTCAATTGAAACAGAATAATTTTGTTTTGAAATAAATTAATAAAGACCAAAAAGTTATGGAAGAAGAATGGAGAGGGTAATAAAGGGTGGTACTACATCAGTCCCTGTACTTTAATGTGTCCCTTTCCATATCTGGGTAAGTGTGAACTAATACTGCTGCAAAAGGATTCACCTGGACTGCAGTGCACGTTGCACCAGGTGTGATACAACAGTGGTCTGATACGCAGGTTTTCCAGTGTCCGACATTGTTTCATCAGTTTTCCTCTAACGCAGACTGACACAGATTAAATTTATCAGAAAGTCTAACAGAGCATCGAAGAAAAAATCAAGTCGTTTTTTCATTCCTAGTTTGGTGGATGTCAATGACATACTATTTGTTGTTTATTTTAAATAATGAACTTTACTTCATCCAAAAATCAGTCACTTTTATTCAAATCAGTCCAGCAAAATAAGCTGCAGAGCAGAAATTTGGGGTTTTATGGATCTGGTTTAAGTTTTTATGTTCATGGTTTTTTTGTTTGTTTGTTTTTAGTGGCTAATATTAAAATTATATTTGATGATTCAACAACAAACGGCCTTTTCTGAAATGTTCCTGACTATATGCACTGATTAATGTCTGATGATAAATCAGTGTTGGGATTTAGTTCAATAAAGGAATTTTTTTATTCAATTCCGATTTTTTTTTAAAGTGCCAATCCACAACAAAACTCATCTCAAGCTACTGTAAAGAAAAAAGTCTTTTATCATCCTAAATTTGGCAAAACTCCGTCTCTGTTAGTTTCTTCATTGTTTTTCAGCATTATAATTCTTTCCCACAACTTTAATTGAAAACTAACATTTGAAATACAAACAGCAAATTTAAATTAAGCATATATGCAAAAGAAAAAAAACATTTAAATTTCAGCACAATATGTGCTTTCTTAGCACTTCACAATAATATAGCATTTAAATCTTTAGCAGTATTGGATCATTTCCTGTCATTTTGAAATCAAAGTTTTTCTGGCAGATATAAGAATCATGTCACTGGTTTTTAAAAGTAGCTGCTGGTTTTCAGGGTGATACAAACATAATGTGGCATTTGTGAGCATATTTTTAGACTTCAGGAAAGATCCAGGCCACCTGTTTCCCTCCTCCAACTCTTAAACTTCTAACTCATAACTAAACGGTCTGCAGCTTTACCCAAATAACTTTCTCAATAACATGGGATTTCCTTCTCTGCATCCAAGTCTGGACAAGAAATTTGAGCTTATGTTAAGCAACATTAAACTCTTCCTTTTTGACCTTTGATCTAGTGGGAAAAAAAGGACTTTTATAAAAAAGGAAACAAATCTTAAAATGTAATATTTGTAATCTTCGTGTTTTATTAACACAATTCTTTTCTTGTCTATTTGTTGAGTTCTGTGTTTTTAATAAGTTCATGTCCTCTTTTAATGTTTCTGTCTTCCTCGCCAGCAGCTGCTCCACTTCTCTCCTTCTGCACCCTCTTCCACTGGCCTTCTGAGTGACAGCACATGTGCCGAGGGGGGTGGGGGGTTCATGGGAGGCCCGTGGCTGAAATTCTAACCCCCTTTACCCCACGACTGTGAGACATACCCCATCTATGGACAGGGTGGAGCTGTGAGAGACAGATGCTGGGAGAGGAAAGGAAGGAGTGACACTCTGGAAGAGATTGCAGGAGGATTGACAGAACAGAAGGACGGACGAGGGAGAAAAGTTTGCAAGTGGATGTGTTTGGCCTTTGTGTGCAGAAAACCCACCGAGGAGGCTCGGATCTACAACAACTCACAGATCCATCCAGTTTCAGAGTGATGAAGATGGCGGTACGGATGTTGTTGGTTTCTGTGTCTGCTCTCCTGATTGGTCAGGTAAGAAACATCATGACTCCCTCAAATCTGCTATCAGATGAAACGGATTCACAGGAACGTTCAGTGTTTTTATTCAGTCAGAATTACAGAACTTTAAAAAGACTATTATTTAATGAAAAAGCTAAAACATTATGAGTAGTTGCTTTAAAATATCAGTGGAAAGTCAAAGAACATGAAGATAATCGACCTTGTGATCCTGCTGCCTTCGCTTGCCCTCCTCCTCCTCCTGATTTTGGCCTGTCTGCTTCCTGCTTCTACAGAGTGTGATCTTGTTTAGAGAAAAACCTTTTGCTGCCCCACTCTTCAAGTATACAGTTTAGATTTCTTACCTGAGTGATGTCCTCGATGTAACATCTACTTCTTTTCATCAGTGGAGGCACCACTCTGGCTCTGCAATCAGAGCTCCAGGCAGAACTAAACATTTTGTCCTCCGTGGAGAGAGAATGATGGAGTGTTTTGAGGAGGACGGGACCCCAGATGTGTGCAGAGGGTTCAGGGCATCATTAATAGCTCGTGTCTGCAGACGCCATAATGACACTGAATATGGACGACAATATAAACTGACTTATTGCCAAGCTCACTTCTACACTCCATCGGTCTTTCTCTCTGTTTGGATCAGTAATGCATCCCAGGTTGAGCAGACGAGTGACTCGGTTGACGGTTGGGGGGGGGGACTGCTCTGATCTGTCTTGTTGCATGTGGGAGATGTTTTATATCTGCAGAGATGAATAATTCAAAACTTCTCGATTACTGACGTTTCACTTGCCAGCTAATTGATACATGTTTTTGCAGCTCTGCTGTGCAACTTTCAGGTTGAAAGCTTGTGGTAAATTTATGCTGCTTCTCTGGAACTGTTCGTTTTTTAACTAACTGTGGAGAACACAGGAATTAATCAATGACACAATGAAAAGAAGAATGTTCCTCGAAAGGAGGCTGAACCCAATGTTATATTTCAGTCATATTCTGCTATTTCCACATACATACATAAAATAACCTGTTAATAATATAAAAAATAGCTGAAGCTTGAAATTTGGCCGTCAATGTGCAGCTAAAATTCCTGTTCTCATTCAGACATTTGCATGTATGATGATGCTTATGATGACAGATTACGTTCCAGAGACTTCACAAGTACCAGTTTCTTTTATTTTGGCTCAAGTGTTGCACACGGTGGCAGCTAAAGTCTGGATTCATAGTTACAAACAGAACAGAAAATATACCAAATTTGACCTATCGGAGCTTTTTCAGTTTTAAAACAACATGTACGGAGCCCATTAAGTGCCAAATTAAAAACAAAACTACTGAAATGTGCGTTCTTCTAATATAACTGCTGAAATGACAATAACAGAATATACAAATGCCTGAAATGGTTTTAGTGATGCTGAACACTGCAGCCAGTTGATGCCGTTTGTTGTGTCGACACTTTTTTCTTTCACTTGTATTTTCAATCAATGTGAACGTAGTTACTTTTAGAAAAAGCCCCCAAAAAAGAAAAAAATGGTTGTCTTTCTTCATCATAACTTTATTTTGAAGGAAGATAGGTTTAAGGAAGTTGGTGAGTTCACAAGTGATTTTATTTGCCTGCTAAAGCATGAATTTATTTTTAGATATAACTGCTGGTATTTGTACTTGTACTTGTAGGTACAACTTAACTTTACATTTCTTTTAAACTTCTTACAGCATCACAAATAAATCCAGGAAGGTTTTCCCACTGAAGCTTTACTCAGCTCAACATAATGTGCTTGGTTATGTCACAGGGAAGCTTGCTGTCCGTCGTAGAACTATAAAAATGTAAATATTTTGCACAATTATTCAGCATTTTCTTATTATTTCCACAAAATCTTAACTTCAGCTGTTATTTCTGAACAGTTAGCAGGTTCTGGTCGTTTCTTTGCAGGATTTGAAGCTCATAAAAACATATTTTTGATATATTTTAAAGAATATTTATATTAGCATTTGCTGGTGTCAAGATTTTTTCTGCAGGACAGTTATTATGAGCTCACATATATGAACTGTATAAACATGTATGAATCACATCCAGTTAAACATTTTGTTTTCACAATAAAACTATATGATCATGCTTTCCTTTCCTGAGGATTCAGGTGACGGATAAAACATTTTGTGAACCGCTACTTTTCATTTTCTTTAGAAATTAGAAGATGAAAATTCACCCGGAGCTCTAATAAAAAGTAATAATCTTAAAGGGTTTTATTTAACCATTAACAGCTGTCAATCCAGCCACAGCTTTCCTCTGTGTCACCTGATCTCTTTCAGTTGTGCTCTTTTAATTCTCTGTTCCAGTGCTGAAGTGTTCAGGTCTGTTGGGTGTGTGTTGTTGTGATGATGAGTGGGCAGCAGTCACAGCTGTTCCCAGATGCATACGTGATGCCATTTGTCCCGCTCTGTAATCCCCCCCTTGAGGAAAGAGGAGTGGGTCGCTCTTGGACCATGAAATCAGGTACAAATCAAGAGTGTGTATCAGCGGCCAGCTGGCGCTACAGTCTCACTCATCGGAAACAATCAGTCAGAGGATTTAGAGTCTGAAACGCTGACCCTGCTGGGTGCGGGTACCTGCAGGAAGTTTTACTCTGTCTTGAGTTTCAGCGAGAGCAAAGGGTAGAATGAGGACTTACACTTCATAAAATAAGTCAGATAAACGCTGAAGTCAATCTCCTTTTCCTCCTCGCTGCCTCGTTATTTTTTACTGACTGAGACATGAAAGACCAGCTGGTTGCAGTTGGTGATTTATGTCATGATGTGTTTCCCGTTTGTGCGACTTGGTTTTTATGAGAACTAAAAAGGTTTTTTTTTTTCATTAACATTTTACATTTTCTGGTAAATATTTCATTTTACTGAGCCCAAAGTAAAAATGACCTTCAGATTTTTGGATAACAACACTGACGTGAGTTAAAACCTCCAAAGATCCCCCAAATAATTCCACACCAAAGGTTTTAGGCAATGCACTTGTTCTACATCACTAAAGATATCAAGACTACATTTCTGTAGATATTCATACATTACTCATTACAATTCATTAAATCCTTATTGGAACAATTCAAAAAAAAAATAATGGATTGTCTTCAATCTAATCCACCATAAAGGTTGTTCAGTTAGTGTTTTTAAGGACTTTGATATTAATGCCTCAGTTAAATTCTTATTTTAGCTCAAAGCCATGACCTTGCTTTGCATTCCTACAGCTCAGACATCTGCTCGAACAAGGGGGCACACTTGTTGTGGGAGAATAAATAGAGTGCCGTGCCCGTGTCAGGCAGCCATGACTTAGCAAAGGGTCGGGGTGTGTGTGCATGTGTGTGACTCTTTAAATGAGGGACGGACACAGAAGTGACCAGAGGACAAGCTTTGTTGGTTCTTATTTTTCTTTCTTCTAAAAGACGAGACGAACAGTGCAGTGAGAGCTCTTACTGATAAAACCAAAAGTTACAAACGTTTTGTCAGATACATCAGTCATAAAATTATCACAGTAAATTTTACATTACATGGTTATTTACACAGAATTGTGTGCTTATCTGTGGCTAAGCTAGCTATCTGTAGCATTTCCTGAGCAACATGTTATCTTCCTGGTTGGAAAAAAAACTGAAGATGGTGTAAAGATTCTATCTGCAACAATTATTGCAAAATACCTTTCCAAATTAACCTGATCCAAAAGATCTACAGTAAACTAAGATGTTGCAGTTTAAAGATCTTTTTACATTAAACAAGCTAAACTCTATTCAAAGTTCAACACTGTGCTTTTACACTAAACAGGCTTTAAAAAGCCAAAAACTTTCTCGAACTTTGTAGCCAACAGACAGCTCAGAAACAAAGTCCTTTACTGTTTCATCACTAAAAGAAGCTGCTGTTACATCTGTAGAGGCCTGAGGTTAAAGGCCAAGCTGTAAAAGTATCTGGGAAAAGACTCAGAAACAGTAAATCTGTATGTGGATTCATCTCACAGCCTGTCAGGAATAAAAAAAAACTTAATTGGTAACGTGACTCGTTGCTGTTCCTGCATCTTCGTCTGGTAAAAACATTATAAGCCTTTGCAGATACCCGGTGGAGACACTGTCAGTAACACTGTGTCATGTTTGATAATGTCATGTGGTTAAAAGGAAGTGTGTGAATTTACAAGCTTTCTGTAAAAGTCTGGAACGTTTTCTGATTACTTTTCTATGTTCATTACATCAAACTTGGAAATGTGATATCATACATTTATTTCAGCAAGTGACATGTGAGGTCATTTTCATTTTCATCCTCAGTGATCTTTTTTCTTTCATGAAACGGACACAAATGATTTGTTTCTGCGTCCATGTGGGTTTCTTTCGAATGAAACCCTCTTGTTGACATCAGTACGGTCTCTGGTGAGGACACTTTATTTTGGTCTGTCAAACTCTGGTCTTGAAATAACTTGAAAGAATCTGAATACATAAATTTTACATGTTCATAGTTCAGGTTCAACGTTTCCTCTGAGGCCTTTTCAGATTTATATTTGATTGTTAAGAAAATGTCTTCAAGCTGTTTTCACAGATGCCCAGTGGCTTTTCATTTTCAGGACATGTTTCAGAAGGTCTGTAATTTAAGAATGCAAATGTCAGAATCAGTCAGACACCAACTGATTCCAGGTCAGATGAACCAGAATATAAGTCCAAAATAAAATACATTTTCTGGAACATTTACCTTGAGAGCGGCGCAGGTTGCTGTTACTGCTGTTGTTTGTATTATTTGCTCACAGCTGTGGTTTGTGTTTATACATGCATGTAACACACATATAATTCTTACATGCATAGCGTCAACACAAGGTCAGATTTTTCAGTCTACAAAGGAAAACATATGAGTAAATGTAACACATGTCCCATCATCCTTAGCTGTATTTTATCTTTTGTAATAAACATTAACCAGATAACATCCTGGATTGTTGCAGATGTGCTGCTTCTAAGAAACAGCTGTCCCCGACCATCACAGGGCCACATAGAGACACACGGCATGCACACGCTCACATCAAGGGCCAACTAACCTTTCTCTGCATAGAGGTCACAAAGTAGACATCTATTCAAAAGCTAGTTTCCTGCACATTTTGGGGTATTTTGTGTTTACTTGCATATAAGCCGCCATATTGGACTCTATGGTGTCACAAAAATATTGTCATAGTGATATGATCCACACATGTTTGTAAAATACACGTTTCATAATCTAACTCCATGTTGTTCACCTGGGAAGACTAAAATCTTTTAAAACAAACATTTTTTAAAAGTTCCAGCAAAGTTTAAAACCGTATTTTTTTATGCATAAAGTTAAATAAAAATTCTTAAGAAACTAAATTTGACTGAGCGTTTGGTAATTAATCTATAAAAGGGTTAAAAAAAAACAATTCACCAGACATGCATGTCTTTTTGGAGGAAAGGGGAGTGTCCAGAGTAAACTCACTCATCCACCAGGAGAACATGTCCCAACTGGGAGTCGAACCAATAACCTTTTTGATGACCAACTGTGCCACCGTGCTGTTTACATATTAATTTAATATTACTAAGCTTTTTGTGGTTCTCTTCAAGTAAAGTTTCTGTTCTCGTGGACTCTTTTTCTCAAAGTTGAACAAATTTGGTCATTTTTTAACTTGAATTATCACATTCAGTGCAAATTTATACAAAAAACTGGATTAATTGACTTTGAGACTAACTAGTTGCAGAAGTTAGTGAGCACAAGTGTTACATGTGGAAGTAGAAGACTCAGGATGGATCTCTGTAAGTAACATGAATTGCTGAGTGTAAACACGTCTGAGTGCGTGCACGCTGGCGGCTGCAGACAGTTAAATAAGTAGAGGTCAGGAACATGAAATGCTCTGATGTTAGCTCTGACTCGGGCTGCAGATGCCAGTGATGACTGACGTTCTTCTCTGTACGAAAGACGATCTGTTATCAGCAGAATACAAATGCTGTAGACATTCACAACATACTCAAAATAATCAGCTCATTCATCTTTAATCTATACAGCTAATGAAGTTACTCATAACTGCTCACTATTATAGGAGTAAAATCAAAATATATATTTAGGGGGGGGAGGTTGTGGATTATCTGTCTTTAAACATGTGCTGACTCCAGTAAAATCCCAGAGAAAGACAGGAAGCAACCAGAGGAAGTATGCTCATGATCTAATGTGTGCGTGGGTGTGTGTTTTGTCAATGCTCGTGCACACTCTACACATGAGCCCCCGTGTTTAGCGTGTGAGAAAGCATGCATATGGAATTCATCGAGCCGAGCAGATCCGTAAGGTGATCCCAAACTCCCAGTCAGGTGCAGAGCCGGAGCATAGAGGGGAATTTGTGAGTGTGAGCGGGAACGCGGGTGGGAAAGCACAGCATCTAAATCCACTGTCGACAGCTGCTGTGTGAGTGTGTTTCTCACATGTGTGTAATTGTGCGTGCATTTGTGTGAACGAAGTCATGAAGCAGCGTGCAGAAGAAATGAGCCCGAGTGCTTGTGTTTCCTTGTCCTGAGATAAATTTGTGCACAAATAAGAAGATCTGACAAAGACGGATGAAACAGAGGCACAATTCATAAACAACTGGAGGAACATTAGACAACTAAACAGTTTAACTGGAAACAGCTCAGTAACATGACTGAGTAAACAGGAAGTATTTAGAGAGGCAGAGGGTCTCAGATGAAAAGATGGACAGAGGTTCATCAATATGTGAAAAACTGCATAGTGGAGCAATTTGTAAAAATGTTCCACGATGTAAAATTGCCAAGACTTTGACTATCCCACCATCTACAGAGAATAATATCAAACGTTCAGAGAATCAGGAGGAATCTGTGTGGAAGGGACAAGGTCAAAGGTCGTAACTGGGTGATCCTGATGTGTGGACACTGAGGCGGCATTGCATTAAAACATACACGTTTCTCTACTGGACATCACTGTATGGACTGAAAAACACCTCCAAACCTCACTGTCAACACAGTTTATCATGTGATCAACAAACTCCAGTTAAAGATGCATCATATAAAGAAGAAGCCAGATGTGAACACATCCAGAAATACCAACGTCTTCTCTAAGTTAAAGTTAATTTAAAATGTTCTGAGGTGAAATGGAAACTGTTATCTGGTCAGATTTGGTCCAAATTTTAATTATTTTTGGAAACCATGAGCACCGTGTCCTGCAGACTAAAGAGGAGAGGAACCATTCAGCTTTTTATCAGTGGACAGTTCAAAACCTGCATCTCTGATGATGTGGGGTTGCATTAGTGACTATTTCGGGGGAACTTACACATCTGGAAAGACTCCATCAAGGCTGAAAAGTACACAAAGGTTTTAAAACAACATCTGCTCCAATCTGTAAAACATCTCTTGCATGTTACAGCATCCATCACTACAACATGACTTCAAAGAAGTCTGTGTGCTGAACAGATCTACCTGCAGTTCAGTTCATTCACTAATAATAATAATAATAGAAACATTTAATGCATTGTGAAACAAAAATTCTGGCCACAGAGACCCAGAACTGTTGAGCATCTAGAATCCTGCATCAGACAAGAGTCAGGCAACATTCTTCTCCTAAAACTCCAACAGCTTGTCTTCTCACATCCCAGATGTTTACAGACAGATGTTTAAAAAAGGAGATGCTACACAAAGATAAACATCACCCTGTTCCAACGTTTGCTGCCAACAAATTCAAAATGAGCTAATATTTTCTATGAAATGATAAACTATCTCAATTTCTACATCTGATATGTTTCTTATTTAACTATAAATATGTTTGGTAATTTTTTCAGAGGAACATTTGGGTTGACAAGCTTTGCAAATCATTACATTGTGTTTTTATCTACTTTTTATGAAGCATCCAAACATTTTTGGAACTTGGATAGTGATAGTAAGTGAAACCTGAATTTTTTTTTGCTGCTCTGGACCCTATAGTACAGTTAGCCTCAGCGCTACAGTTAGCACACAGACATTCTATCAGACCTCTGGGAATACTGAAGCACTGAAAGACATTAAACAGCTGCAAATTGATGTAATGGTATAAAGTTTATCCTTGGTGAGCACGGTCACGGCTCTCTGGAGTTTAAAAAAGCATTTCATGTAATTTAACTCACTAACAAGACGTTTTTTTTTTTAGGTCTCAAGTTTACCAGAACATCAAAAAAGTGAGGCAGAGCAGAACTCTCAGACTCTTAATCTCTGGAGAAATCAAGGGGTTGTCAGAGTGAAGAGGGACTGGATCATCCCTCAGATCAGAGTGTCAGAGAACAGCAAACAGGTTCCTGAAGACCTTGTCCAGGTAAAAAGAAAAAAAAAATCACATTACAGCATTTCATAAGTAGATTTCATCACTCGATGAGTGCTGGTACTGCTGGAATGTTGAATACTCAGTGTAAGTTCACAGTTTTTCAGTTTGTTTGAAACAGTAACATATTTTTGTGTGGAAGCAGTTTTAGTTGGACATAAACTGTCCTCACTCTTTAATGAACTCCGATGAGACGACACAATTGTAATTTTTTTTTTTTTTCAAAGACACATTTTTGTTTATAAAATCTCTTTTCACAGAGACAGATCTGGAATTTTTTGAGCCAGGGGTAAAATAAAACAAATGGCCCCCTGGTCCCACCCCCGGAATCCATCTGTTAAAAAATAACAAATGCTGATTTAATGTAATTTGATTAAAAATCAAAAGATATGAGCATATAAACAATGTTTAAACTTTGTGAATTTGTTGCAAAAAAATTCAATTCTTCACTCAAACTTGCAGAAATACATTTTTCAAACTTGTAATTAAAAAGACTGAAATAAATAAGTATTTGATAATGACACGGGATAAATGCAGCGCTATTAGTTGAACCCAGACTTGAGATTTGTGATTCTTTGATAATTTATGTTAAATAATTTACATTAAAAAAACCTTTTATCTGTTTCTACAAAGTATTATATATAAATATGCAAGCAATTGATCCCAAAAAATTTGAATAAAATGCAAGAAGTGACTCATTGCTGAAATTATGAAAGAATTCCTGACTTTTTTCTGAGTTAAATAATCCAGACGTTTAATTCTTGGCTTCTCATTTTGTGTTTAAACATTTGCCTTCATACCTCGCCCCCAAATTCTCTTTGAGTTTCACCAAAAAGTAACGTGATTCTCATTCTTCTGCTCAGATCAAGTCAGACAAAGTTTTCTCCAGTGAGGTAATCTACAAATTAGAGGGACCTGGAGTGGACCAGGAGCCCAAGAACCTGTTTGAGATTGATGATAAAACTGGAGTAATCAGGAGCAAGCAGCCACTGGACAGAGAGAAACACAGGAGCTTCACGGTAAGACATGATGAAAGAACCATCGAGCAGAGACAGTCGTCTCACAGGGGACGCATCTGCACGTTGCAAAGCACATGTTCATGTTTCTGCTTTAGATCACATATCAGTGTCACACATGGCCAGACGTAGTTTTTCAGGGTCGTTATTGGCAACCAGGGACAGATGTCAGAATGTTTCATGAGTGAACATACTGCACTTTTCTTTCTGCCAGCACATGTTCTGTCACCTATAATCTAAAGACTAACCTTGAACGATGATCACTGAGCAACATTTTCGTGACTTTAACACATAAATCTGAGATGTTTCTAACTGTGTGTCTGCGTGTAGCTGAAAGCCTTTGCGCTGTCGCCCAGTGGAGAGAGGCTGGAGAACCCAACCACCATCGAGATAGTGGTTCTGGATCAGAACGATAACAGACCTGCTTTCACTCAGAAGGAATTTTCTGGCTCTGTCCCAGAGTTCTCTGTCCCAGGTAGAGCCCTCAATTCATTTTTTTTTTTGTGATAAATTTTTTATTAGTTTTTAATATCTTAGAGGTGATAACATTTTAACAGGTGTAAACATGTTATAGTTTTATACACAGATAATATAGAAAACAAAGATAACGCCTGTAGTACGACATAACAGAACATGACTAGGTCATCACCCCCCTCCTATCAACCCCCGTCCCCCCACACCTTCCAGGACCTATCCTCCCCTCCCACCCAGAACCCATCAATCGTCCATACAATCAGAAAAAAATACATAAAATTTAAAAAAGTTAAAAAATAAAGTTTGACTATTATAATGGGGTAAATATTGCTTATATATAGAGATATAGTCAATATTTACTTACAGTGGTTGTTCTACATTTGCATAAAGCCCTCAGTTCATCATGACATTTTAATCTTTCTGATTTATATTCTTCTCAGAAACATGACCATAAATTCTCTGATGTTTCAAAATGTGGTATAAGAATTACATAAGGAGTGTTCTGAGAACAAAAACAGTTCATTATATTACTGATAATCTCTTTTTGAACTTTTTTTTTCAAATTCCAGTAAACATGTCTGATAACCAAACTGTTTTTTTTTCCAATCTGGACTTTATCTTTTCTAAATTCTTATTGAAACATTTTTTTATGTTTGTTTTATATTTTCCAACGTCGCTGACAGGAACATCAGTGATGTCAGTCTCAGCCACAGACGCAGACGACCCAATGACAGAAAACGCCGCTCTGAGCTACTCTATCGTTGCTCAGGAGAGCATTCCTGCAAACTCTGTAACCAAAACTATGTTTGGTATAAACAACCAGACGGGCGCCATCTACACTCGAGACGTGGGCCTGGACCGAGAGGTAAATAAAACACTGATCCGAGTAGATCATCAGGGTTTCACTGTTTTCCATTAAAGATGGTGTTTTCTGTCCCAGGTGGTGCAGGGGTTCAAGTTAAAGCTGCAGGTGGCTGATTTGGGAGGTGAAGGTTTAGCAAGTAACGCAGAAGCAATTATACTCGTTTCTGATATCAACAACCATCCACCACGGTTCAACCCGACCTTGGTGAGCAAAACACAGAGGATGCTTTAATCAGTTTGTCAAAATATATATTTTAAAAGCTTATTAATTATTGATACAGATTAATTTTGG
Organism: Pachypanchax playfairii; assembly: GCA_006937955.1. Classification (NCBI taxonomy): domain Eukaryota; kingdom Metazoa; phylum Chordata; class Actinopteri; order Cyprinodontiformes; family Aplocheilidae; genus Pachypanchax; species Pachypanchax playfairii. The sequence goes on from SSNP01000050.1 coordinate 2,286,944, forward strand.
CCTTAGTTTAAAAAAATTATGTTATCAGCCAAAATGATTAAAACTTTGGTCTGTTCTTTTTGTTGTGTGAACGTAGTACCACATGACAGCAGAGGAGAATGTAATTGGCGTTGAGGTTGGTCGAGTGAACGTGACAGATAGAGATGATGCTGGAACACGAAACTGGGAGGCTAAATACACCGTCTACAACGATCCTGTCCGAAACTTTGCCATCAGGACGGATCCTGATACCAACCAGGGAGTTCTGACTGTAGTGAAGGTACAAGGAGGGTGTGTGTGTGTGTGTGTGTGGGGGGGGGTTTGTATTTCTGACCTCCTGGGGACCCGTTTCCTGACTTTTACTATCTTTCTGGGGTCCGAGGGTTCTTGTGGGGACCGAAGCCTGGTCCCCATGGGGGGGACTCCCCTTTTTAGGGTTAGGGGTTAGGTTTATATGTATGGTGTGAATAGAGTTTTAGTTAGTCTTAGGGTTAGTTATAGATCAGTAATGGTTAAGGTTAGTAAAAGGGTTTGGGTTAGGTATAAATCTAGTTACTAAAATCAATGGAAGTCAATGGACGGTCCCCATAAGGATACCAAAACACACTTGTGTGTGTGTGTGTGTGTGTGCGTGTGTCACAGAGTAAAGCATTGCTCCTTCTTTCCTTATAAAGTTGTGTTTACATGCTGCTTAATGGTCTTTTTTTGCAATAATTGTGCTAATAAAGTAGCATATGAACCAAAATAAATTAAAAATAATAAAATAATGTGAACTTATACTGTTTTATTGCATCAGTGTAGTTTCTCATTTTAGTTGGCTGTTTACTTTAATGTTCTGTTTTTATATGCACATGAATAAAAATGTACTTATAGAATATTAATGACTGTAACCATTTCATAAACTGTGTTGTTGCAAAACTGCATAATTGTTGAGACACTGTATTTGTATTTATTTGTATTCTGACTGAAACTTTGAAGCTACAACATGAAAAGAAAAATCTGAAAATTAGAATGTTGCTGTTTCTATCTACAGTTTTGTGGAAGAAGGTTTTCAGAAAGTATCTAAACACAACCTCAGGACCACAGGATTAATACAACTTCATGCATATCGTTTTTTTTTTATTATTATTTATTTAACTGGACTGTGAAGCTTGTCTCCACTAAATACTGACATCTAGTGGTTTTATTTAAAATTACAAATTGCTCGATAGATGCTGAAATATCTGAAATGGTATATTTTTTCTGTTTTTCAGCCTTTGGATTATGAAGTCCAGAAAGTGCACACTTTGTCTTTAATAGTAGAAAATCTCAGTCCTCTGAGCAGCAAAGCCCCCGACACTCCCCCCAGCTCTGCCACAGTCGTTATCACTGTTATGAACAAGAACGAAGGCCCGTATTTCACAGACAAGCCGGTCCAGATTGAGGTGCTGGAGTCTGTTTCACCTGGAACGCTACTGAAAACCCTCGTCGCTCATGACCCTGAACATTCTGACCTGAGGTACGACACGCTGCGTGTCATTACATGGAAGAGGTTCTTCCTCCTCCAGACAAGCTGCTTGTATGACTCTCTCTCTTTGTGTGGCAGGTATGAAATGATTAAAGATCCTGAGAAATGGCTGGAAGTTAACAGAGACACAGGAGACGTTGTGTCTAAGAAAACTTTCAACATGAAATCTCCACATGTTAGACACGGCATCTACACGGCTGCTGTCCAGGTCACGGGTCTGTTCAACTCGTTCTTTTAATGTCCAAAATAAACCGTCGACACGTCATAATTTACCATAAAGATGTTCTTGTACGTTTATAATTGACTCTATAAGATGTTGACGTATTTTACGTGCACATACAGATGTTGGTGGTTTATCGGACATCGCCACAATAAAAATCCTCCTGAAGGAGACCAACGACTTCCACCCTCAGCTCTTCCCTTTAGGTGGCTCAGTTTGCTCGAAGGTCAGCAGCTCGTACTCTGGCCTCTTTCTAACGGCTGTGGATGAAGATGGTCCACCGTATGGCGCACCATTCACTTTTGAAATTGATGATTTGTCGGGCAACTGGACACTCGTCCAGCTCAACGGTAGGAAATAAGTGAAATAAAACAAATGCATGTGTCTTGCCTTGAGGACACACCCTTCTCATGTCTGCTGGTGTTTTCAGAGACTCACGCGGTGCTCAAGCCCACCGTGGAGCTGGAGGTTGGAGAATACGTGGTCAGGTTGAAGGTGATGGACTCTGGCACGCCGCCGTTTGTTGACTACAATGACGTCAATGTCACTGTGTGTTTCTGTGACTCTTTTGGAGACTGTAAGTCTGAGAGAGGAGCGATTTTGGGCTCCAGCGTGGGAATCAGCATCATCGCCGTCTTCATCATCATCATCTGTGTTGTGTTCCTAATCAGTGAGTGTCACGCTGACGAACATGTTACGGGTTATAATAATCATACGCTCCTCTCAGATCAGATATAAACTGATTAATGTGTGTTTGCAGTGCTGCTCCTCCTGACTGTGGCTTTGACCACCTGTGGAAGACGCCACCACATAAAGAAAGAAACCGGTCTGCTTGTCGCAGAATCAGAAGACGACGTGCGAGACAACGTCCTGAACTATGATGAGCAAGGAGGGGGTGAGGAGGATGAGGTGAGACTCGAGCGTTCTGGTCTGGGTGAGAACAATCCCTCCTGATTCAAACACGTTCACCTCTGTGGTTTGATTCTCCTGCAGAACGCCTTCAACATTGACCTGCTGTGGAACCCACACGATCCACCGTCCAACCCATGGTCCTTCTACCCGGGATCTGGTGTTCCTCCCGGCAAGCAGCCCCTGAGAAAGGATGCCCCACATAACCTGCCCTCTCCCACCTACCCCCGTCGGCCCCCCACAGACCCCAGCGACATTGAGGACTACATCAACAACGTGAGAGGCTCCAAATATTTACGTATCTAAATACGTACAAAAGAAAATGAGTTAAGAAACAGTTTAATCTCACCGTTAAAGCAAAACGTCTGACATCACAAACCAAAAGTATCCACGTCTCATTAGATTCCAAAACCTGCAAATATTCTCCCCTTAAGGAACCTACATCATGATCCAGATGTTTGGCCGCCACTGCAGCGCTTGGAAAATGGAAAACTTTTTATTGGAGACGTCTAATCTTCACCTCGGCTTGCAGCTGTCAGCTTGAGGCGACATTTGCTATTATTTTCTTCCGAACTGCTGCAGTTGCAATAAATAGTGAGCAAATTGCTGCGAAGAAGAAAATATAAATCTTCTTCTTTTTAAAAAGACGATGGTTTGAAAGAAACAAAATGATAGACGGCGCTGTGATGTTTAATATTTTAATTAAGTTCCAGTAAATGACAATCTGATGGATTTATTAGTCAAACTAGATGCTGATGCATGTGATCTGAACCAGTTGATTTCATGAAATCTCACTTTAAAAAAAAAAAAAACATTTTATTTTAATTTGTCTTGCAGTTAGAGATGATCTTTTACTTGCAGAGAATATTAAAAAGGTTCTCATTTTTCCCTCTTTCAGGGCCTGGAAGCTGCAGACAACGATCCCAATGTGCCTCCGTATGACACGGCTCTCATCTACGACTACGAAGGAGACGGTTCCGTGGCGGGAAGCCTCAGCTCCATCGCTTCCGGCAGCTCAGATGAAGATCAGGACTACGATTACCTCAACGACTGGGGACCACGGTTTCAGAAACTGGCCAACATGTATGACCCACGTTAAGAGTGGACACAACCCCCGTAGAAACAGGACCTGTCAGGGGGCAAAGGTCATACCTGTGGCTATGTTCTGGACACATTTAAAGATTTTAGTTCATTTTGAGATTGGATGTTGAGAAAAACTCAACTGAATGAAGACAAAGATGCTTTACAATGATTGTTTTATAAGTTTATAGAAGATCGACACACAGCTCGTAATGTGGATCAAAGTTTTAGCTCAGGAAAAGTAAATTAGAAGGAAACAGTGTGTTAGTGTGTTAATGCTTCAGATCAATCATGAAATACACAAAAATGACTTTTTAAATGTTTTTTTTCTTCCTTTTTTAATGTGAGAGCTTATTTTATAAAATGAATCTTCAAGGATATTTACTCGTTTTTTTATTTCAAACACTCAGATCTTTAATGGAAACAACACAAAATTCTCTAACGTGGAAGTGAAGAATCTTTATTTTTATTACATGTTCAATGAATTCAAATTTTATTTGTCTACAAAATAAAAGTTTGTTTCTCATTAACGAACCCATTCAACAATGTGTTTCGACCACAACAAATAAACACTGCAAGAGTGAAAAAACTTTCAAATAAAACTTTATTTAAATATTTTGCAACACATTCCCTCCTGTCAGTCTCTCCACGTTTCTAATGCAAACAGAAATGTTCTGCAATTTCAACAGATAAAAAAATAGACCCTCATCTCAAAGATGGACCACAGTATGTATCATCTTCCAGCTCTATTAGTTGACAAATAATTGAATATTTTATTGTTAAAAGGAGAATTAGACAATAAAAAAACTGGTTCAGTAACAAGCAGATAATTTGTTTTACAGCCAGAAATTCAAACACCACTTCCTGAAAAACAGTGCAGACACAATAATGTGTTTGAATAAATGAGTTATGTAAATAAAAGAATAGGTTATTAATGGCCTTGCAGCTGCTTTACTTCCACTTCTAGATGTACGATCTGTTCCTCCCATAATAATAAACCTGATCATGTGACAGAACATCTGTATGAAAACAGTCTCATATTCATCGAACACAGTACAAGCTGAAAGGAGGATTCTTCTACATGTTATGTTTTTTTATGAATCTTACAGAAAAATTAGAGTTGCTTTCCATCTCTGCAGACTGCAGACCATCATTCATTTCAAAACAACTGAAACACATTTATACAAAGGTTTACAGAGTTTTGGAGCTTTGGTTTTACAATCTGGAGCTTAAAAATGAAGGTTTTCTCACGATTTCCAACCTGATGATCCAACGAAGAGCAGCAGATGAAAATAACCTGCTTGTTTTTATCATTAAATGTAGAATCAATCAGGCTAACTCAGGATTGACGTCCTCCTCTCTGTGTTTGCGGGGAGGTGGCTGAGGCTCTCCTGTGTCTTGCTTGTCCCTCTCAGCCTCCACCCAGCTCTGGGGGAGGATTTTCTTCTTGGGTCCATGAGGCGGTGGACCCAGCAAGGCTTCGATGTCATCATAGTTCACCACCTCGCGCTCTAACAGAGTATTGGCCAACTGGAAGGACAGACCCAAACAATCACCTATTTCTCAAGGAGCTAAATTTTCCAACCACAAGGTAGAAACTGTGAAACCAAAAGGAGGAACTGACCAGTGTGAGCTTGTCTCTGTTATCCAGCAGCAGTTTTTCTGTTTGTCTGTATGCGCGAGCGATCAGCATCTTGGCTTCCTGAAAGAGCAGAACAATGAGGTCGACTGTGTTCTGAAACAACAGGGAGAGTAAAGACTGAGAAACCCACATGATCCATCTGTTGCTGCAGACCCTGGCTGAAAGGACGGCGTCCAACGGCACCTTGTTCTTCTGTCTCTGGGAAGGACACCTGCCCCACGCTGTCACACATGCCATACTGCTTCACCATAGAATACGCCACACGTGTCACCTTACGCAGGTCGTCCTGAGCGCCTGGAAAAACCAACCCAAGGAGTCTGACCCGCTGCTCTTCACTCACCTGGAGGTCTCACATAGCATTAAGCTAGTATCTCACATGGCTGCAAATATTTATGTTTATTTATTCAGCATTAATGGACAGCTTAGTATTTGCTCTCATCATCAGCTCAATAGTTGTGCATGAAAAACGAGATTTCCTTGAGGCAGTTTTCTATATTCAACCACAGCTTTTCAGATGATCCTGTTAACAGACAAATAAAGAAACTAAAGGCACCATGTTTGTGTTTCTGGAAAAACTTTCTGGATAAATTACCGGCACCAAAAACAACCTGTTGTAAATAAACAGCAAAAAAACTAAACTTGGACAACATTTAAATCGGTCGGTCGTAATCGATCATCTCACCTAAATGTTGCGTTCGCAGTTCTGTGTCATTCAAACTGTAAACCTGCTTCACAATTTTGTGTCTGGAACTAGTCGCTAGTTTAAAATAGCAGTAAACCAAAAGGTTTTACTGTAAAGAGTTGTTAGGTAAACGTACCCGTGGTAACCTTGTTGAAGGTGATCGCCTCCGCAGCTCTTCCTCCCAGAGCCATACACATGCGCTGAAACAGCTGCTCCTTGGTAAACAGGAACTGGTCACGAGGTAAAATCTGAGCAAAACCCAGGGCTGCGTTCGTCCGTGGAGCGATAGACACCTGAATACCGTATCACATCAAGACTTTGTCCAAGTACTTTAACATCTCTAATCAATAAACCCATTCAGTTCCATCTTAGAAGCATGTATTGAGGTGGAACATGAGAAGAAGTGTGTAACCTTCATCACGGCCTCCGTGTGCTCCAGCAGCCATCCTACTAGCGCATGTCCAGACTCGTGAAATGCGACCACCCTCTGCTCTTCTTTGGACAGGATCTTACTCTTCTTCACACTCCCTGATGAAACACTTTAATGATCACATGTTCTCACACTGTGACATTTAAAAGGATCTGCTTTTCTAAAAATCCCTGTGTTTGCCTTGTTGTACCTGCTATTACTCTCTCCACAGCGTACTCAAAGTTAAAAGTATCTATGGATTTGAAACCTTCCCTGGCGGCGTGCAGAGCAGCTTCGTTACAAATGTTGGCGATGTCTGCGCCTGCAGGGACGAAGAAACGCAAATGTTGAAATTTCAATTAAAAAAAAAAAAAGGTCTAAGAAACGTTCAAGCACCACAGTATCATTGGCACATGCAGCTGGATTGTTATAGAATGGAGAGCGTGCACGTGCCACTGAAGCCTGGCGTGAGCTCAGCCAGCCGCAGGGAATAAAAATTAGCTGGTTGGGTCAGTTTCAAGATCTTAAGGTGCTGCTCAAAGATCTCCTTCCTCTCCTGAAAGAGATAAAAACACAAAAACAAACCAGTTGTTACCGGTCAGACGATGACATCATCAGTTCCTGGACGAGTTAAGTCGTAATAACAGCTGATAGGGTTTAATTCTAAATTTATAGTTGAAAACTAATAAAACGGGTCATTAGAGCAGCATGAGTGACTTGAAATACTTAATACAAAAAAATTAATCAAATAATTAACTTAAATTATAACAATTATTTACAACTAACTCCAAAAAAAGTTCTTTTGGACATTTTACACAACATCCCAACAGCTGAAGCATCAGAGTTAACTAGGATCAGTGAAAATGTTCCAGACTACCTGAAGTGTGGGCAGATCTATGAAGATGTGTCTGTCCAGACGTCCTGGTCTCATGAGAGCGTTGTCCAAAATATCTGCTCTGTTGGTGGACGCGAGAACAATAACATGGTCTGTCGTTCCCATCCCTGTAAAACAGCAGAAAATCACACAATTTCAACGTTTCGTCGCTTTGAGAAATCAACAAAGCAGTCTGGTGTTTAACTCACCGTCCATCTCCACCAGCAGCTGGTTGAGCGTCTGCTCCTCTTCGGTGTTAGAGAAACCCGACATGTTGGTGGAGCGCTTCTTTCCAACAGCGTCGATCTCATCGATGTAAACGATGCAAGGCGCTCGAGCACGAGCCTCCTTGAACAGACTCCGAACTCTCGCAGCACCAAGACCTGCACAGAATTCACATCAGACCCAGAAACAAACATGAAGCATCTCATGATCCTCAGAAACTAAATGAAAGAAAAGCTCATTTCTACATTTTTATTTATATTTATATGACTCAGAAAAACCTGCTGATTAAACCTCACTTCCTATTTAAAATTACCTCCAATGACTTCCACAAACTCGGAGCCAGCCATAGCCAGAAAGGGCACCTGGGCCTCTGTGGCTACAGCCTTAGCTAACAGGGTCTTGCCACATCCTGGAGGCCCAAGAAGCAAGGCACCCTTAGGAACCTTGGCTCCCAGCTGCAGGTATCGTTCTGGACTCTGTCAATAAATAAGATGACGTAACAGTCGGAGCAACTCTAGTTTAAACAAATTATTTAATTCTAATCTGATTTACATGTTTTACAGATTCAATTTTACTAAATATTCATATAAAATTCTCACCTTCAAGTAATCAACAAATTCCTTTACTTCCATCTTAGCCTCGTGCATGCCGGCTACATCTTTAAAACTCACTCCTTTACTAGATTTCCCATCTACAATGGTAAACTTGGCCATCTTCAGCTGATTCTGTTGGGTTTGTGATATGCAGTTAGTATGACCGATCGATCGAACCAGTTCAATTAAATAAACACACATTAGGTGTTACTCACAAAAGCACTGAAGCCTCCATCTCTTCCCCCCATGCCTGCTAATCGAAAGATATACCAGAGAATAGCCACGCCGATTGCAGCCATCCCCAGAGCATAGATGGCACTGTAAAAAGAAAATATGGAAAAGAAATGTTAAAACAGCTCTTGCATGTTTCAAAATGTTTGTAAAAGTGAATTAAATAATTAGAACGTGTCAAAAATGTTCTGAATGTTTATTTGTCTGTGACTGACTCGTACTAATGTTTTATTCAAAAGGTTCGATTCTTACTTTCCAAAGAAGCCAGTGCGTTTATAGGACACTGGTATTCTGTCCTTGGTGTCAATATTCAGCTCCTCCTCAGCGGCTCTCAGCTTCTCCTCAAATTTGTCGATGTTTGCAACCTGCATTCTGTACATGAGCGCCAGCCTCTGCAAAGCAAGCAACATGGCAGGAGATTAGAAGATGGTACAGACGTTTCATCTGCTCTTAAATCTCTAACAACATACAGGCCTTCCAAAGATAACAGCTCCGGGATGAAGATAGATCTCCACAATGTCACTCTCAGGTACGACCTGCACACGCGAGACCTCTCCTTTGGCCAACATCTCGTTGACAAAGTCATTCCAGGAGATGTTACCCCCGCTGGTGTTGATGGAGTTCAGCAGGCTCATGATGAGTGCTATGATGAACAGGGTACGCAGACGCTCGCGGTACATCTGATCCTCCTGTTCACGGCGTTTCTTCTCCTCTGACGTAGAGAAGAAAGGAAATCAGAGGGGGGGAATCAAGACAACGGCAACAACGAGGTGCAGTTTAACACGTACCTTCATCTTCCTGTGGCGTTTTCCCCTTTGGTCCAGAACTGTTATTTTTCTGTTCTTTAGACTGTGATTTACTGAAAAAGTTTGTTGCCCCTGGAATCAACATGGTTTTACACACTATTAGTAGTTATAAATAAGTGCAGTAAAGAAAGGTATTTCTGAAAGAAGTAGGAAGAGAATTTACCCAATAAATTTATTAAACCAACTGGGTTTCTAAGCAAATTGCGCCTGATTAACTCTCTGCTTAGTCCCAGAATGCCAGGACCCAAAGGTCTGTGAAGGAGACTCTGATGGGAATATAAGGGTTCAGAAAGAAAGAAGAAAATCAGATAAATAAATATAGATCTATAGATCATCTGCCAGTGAAAAGCAAGGGGGCAATAAGTTTTATCATTATTGCATTACAACTGAATAATACTGACAGATAGAAATAAAGATTCCTAAAGTTAACAAGCACAAAAAACTAAAAGAAGCTAACACACACTCAGTTTTACCTGGAGAAGTTTCTCGTGCGGCTGACTGGTCGGCTCTGATGTTGTAAGAAGCCTCTGCCCCACATTAACGCACCTTGACAACACATTTTTACAGCTATCTATGTTTCTCAGCCGGTTTGTTAAAGCATGTGAGTTTCGCTTTGACAGAGTTAAGCTTAAACATCTGCTATGTTTTTTACAAATACCGGAAATGTGCTGCAACAGGAAGGCCGACATGGTGTCTATTATCAGTCAAAATGAACATTAATTGACCAGCTACAGAGCCATTACATTAACTCGAATGTGGAGCATAGCAATCGTTTGTTTACTTCCCCAACCTTGGAGCTAGCATTGTTATTCAACCGCATTTCTTCTTCTTCTGTTGTTCCTATTAGTGGTTGGTAATCAGCTAGTGGGGCGAGGCTGCCACCTATTGGTAATAAAAATCTCTCGCGTGAGCACCGGTATGGGATCCCAGGATGTTGTAGTACAAAGATGCACATTTTAAAATAAGAAAAATACATGAACTACTCCACTTTCATTGCAATGATAAAATAAAACTATTTACCCGAATAAAACGAATTTTAAAAACGTCACTTTGGTCACTGTTGTATTTTTACGAAGAGCCGGCAGAGGGCGCCATTGATTAAGATGACTGACTGTCGCTTTTCGTGCAGTTGATCTATTTAAACCTGGTAAAATCGCATTTTGTTCTAACTTGTGAGATCTAAGGTGTATATTAAAATCCTTTATGTGTGGCACAGGATTATTGTTACAAACGTGACAACAAGTATTTTTATGACGACTATACACTTTAATATTGTCATTTAATTAAGCCCATAGACTCCATGACAGGCTAGGGAACATACATTTATGCTGTAATTCCCCGCCGTTCTTGTTGTAAACAAATAAAGTGAAAATAGTGAAATGCGACGTGTACAGGTCAGTGTGAGTGGCACACGAGGCTCCAATAAGAATTTAGGTTTTTCTCTGGAACCAATAGCAGCTGTCGTATCATGTCTTTGCGTTTTAGTCGGACCAAGGGAGCGTCAACTTTTAACACCATGTCGCTCCGTTTACGAGTCAACATCGTCGTCTGTGAACATAAAACTATTTTTTAGCTACGATCTATTGCTGTTAAAAACATTTGACCTGAGTCATTCATTAAACACAAGGTCTAACATAAGTGCCACAGAAAAAAAGGTTAATATGTACGACTGTCATTTTACAACACGTTCGTAATTACGTGACATTACTCTTCGTCGTTGTAATTATATTGTTTGGGCGAATCAGATTATTTTAACTTTTAAAGCTCTCACAAAAATAGTGTATTTATTTCTTTGAACAATGCAACGTTCATAAAACAATAATTTGTTTTACAAAATAAACAACTATCAAGCCTTTCACGAGTGTAAAAACGAACGTCCCCACTGCCTGAACTCCATTTCCTTTTCTTAGTCCTCCAACAACATAATGGAGTGTGGTCTCCTGCACCTGAAATTGTAGAATACATTCAGCCATGCTGGGGCTCAGCTCTAGTTCAATTTGACTGGGGATTACGTGCTCTTTAGATCCAAAATGGAGTCAGTTTCCATACGTTCGAACGGTATCCACCCACAGAGCCTGGGCCAATCAGAAAGGTTCTTTCATCCCGGATGCGCTTGCGTTTCAAGCGTCTACACAACTGAAGTCAAAGGCCGCTCGAAAACCGCTCGAATGAGTTGGCGGAGAGGATTAAAGCGAAACAAAAATATGCTCTTTTGATGCTTCACATATACCCAAGTGAGCTTGTCGTTATACGCATGGACTCTTAAAGCTTCTTAGATTGTGGAGAAGATGAAATAGCAACACTGTATACGATTTCTGGTGGATTTTTCAGTCTGCTTTTCTTTGGACGTCTGTTTGTTGGTCTACACGGTTTTAACAAGCTAGCGCTAGCCTCGACTTTGGTGAGCTGCTTTAGCTGCAATGGTCGTCGCAAGCTTATGCGGATGTCTCCGGAATTTATATTGAACCGACTGCAACAAATGGGACTATCCAGCATCAGTCGAAAACATTGCGGCATAGACTAAACATTCACGATTCTAATAAGTACTTGAATTCGTTGGAAATTAGAGGTAAGTCTCATGTTGCTGTTGCTAACATGTTAACAACAACAAACTGCTGCTTCTCCCACGGTTAACTCTGGATGTAGTATGTTGCGACAAAGGTCAACCTGCAGATTTTATATTGATATTTTTTGGCTATTTATAAAACACGAATTCACCTCTTCATAGTTATACACTATAACAAACTCCTAATTTTTATCCAAATGGCACAGTATTTTCCTAAGATGATGTGTTTCAAGTCAGGTTTTTACAGTTATACATATTATTCAGAGTTGAGGTAGAGGGAGCAAGTGATAATACTGGTATTTTGGTATTTTAGAATTAAGCATAATGATATGTAAGAAACTCACGTACAACATGTGTTGTGTGTGTTTTGACAGGCTTGTTTTGGTTACACTAAATGCATTAATTCGCACCCTTCAATGTTTGTTAGTTTTGGAAATGCATTTTACTTACATTTTAGGTCCACTTCGATTTCCCCCACAATAATTAACATTGCATTTCTCGAGGGAGTGCGCTTAATAAAATCCTAATGTTGACCTATTTTAAATGGCTGACTGACTAATTTGGCAATTGATCTAACATACTAATATATCTACTTTTCCAATTAGATGTGCAAAGTGTTGTAAATTCGTAGCACGAGGCACCAAGTCTTTTGCATGTGCTGGACTGTTCCAGAACTTGAGCAAAATGGATGTGCTACAAGTCAGTATTTTAAACCAGGTTCAGTATCAAATTATTAGAATCTAAACCGATGTAGAAAGTCATAGAGTTTTATAGACCTTATGTAAGAATATTTCTCCATCTTTACATTGTATCTTGATTTACACTGTGTCAGTGTATCTGTTCATCAGCATAACAGTGTAGTGTGACATGTATGACTAGGTTTAGTGCTTGGTTTCTGTATAACATATTGTTTAAACATGGTGGGGGTTTGAAATAAGCTTGGATAGAAATGGAAAATGAAGAAGAAGCTTTCCACTTTGGTGCAGTACCAACGATGAAGAAAAAACACTGCAGTGCTGCTGGTGGTGTTTTCCACCAAGATACGGAGTGTTGAAGCTTGTAGAGGTGCTGGTGTTGACTACACTGCAGACGCAATGCATATCTGTCTGCTTTGAGCTTGGCTTCTCTTATTTGTCTTATTTTTTAGGACTGTGATATGTTTAAAGGCTCCATGCTATTAATATCAGTTTCCATATCTTGTTACAGTTGGTGTTTGTGATATGTATGTACAAATAACAGCTTTATATTTTTGCAACGTTGTAAACAAATGTGATATGTAATACATCCCTGTGGCTGTGTGTTTAATGTCTCATTAACATAACACATGAAGCCAGTTGATATTGTTCCACCAGTCCTGTGTGCCTGGTAAGTTTCTTTTCTTCAAGACAGATGATTGTCAAGATATTTGACTCTCCCAGACTGTGTTATTATTACGTGCCGTCCGGTTCCTATTAGTCCTGGGGAGATTTTGCTCCTGTTCCCATAAGTGATACCAGAGAATCGTTGTGAACCTTCTGTCTGCAACAGGAAATGGATCTCTGCTGGGGTTAGAAAGGTCATTAGCCCTAGAAAGAAAAGCTGACTATGTTTCTATGAAACTGTTCTTCAGCCTACCAGCTGATGTTGTATCTTTAAATTCTGTAGACTCCCTTAATTAATTTTAGTTTTTTTTTTGCAAGTCAGATCAACCAGTGACCAGAGATTTGTTTGTTCTCTGATTATTTATTTTTCCTCAGTCTTTAGGCTAATTGGAAATTGCTTATTGTTTTGTAGTTTTAGGTGGAATGCCACACATTTTTAAGTGATTGGAATGCTGAGAAAGAGGCCAAGTACAAAGCATTGTAGAAAAAGTAAAACGGAGAGAACACAACCATGTTTTTATTGTTATTGTTGTTGCGGATGTCTGTCCAGTCCCTTCAGTGTCCTTCAGAATGATGTGTTAGGCCTTATTCGATTTTCTCACAATAAGCATCAGATATTTTGACATTTTTGTTGTCTAGTGCTTCCACTAACAATTATTTTTATATTGATTTCTCAAGTAATTAATCAATATAAACAATTATTTTATTTGCATCAGCTACTTTCTTCTAGTTCTTGCTGTATACTATAAAACATATAAGTAGAAAGCACTTAAAGAGTGCAAACCTCCACCAAGCAGCTTATTTCTTCCATAATGTGATTGAATCCTTCAAAAAATGCCTTGCTAAAAATCCAAAAATGTATTTAAATATTTACTTGAATTACTTTCAGAACATCATCAAGGGTTTTTTCTCTTTTTTTTTTACAACTTTAATAAATGGCTCGCGCCTCCCCCAGTACATTTCTGTTAGATGCTTTTGCATCACACTTGTGTTGCTGTGATGATCCAAAGAAACCTTGCAGCTCGTACAAACCAGCCTTTTATTTACTAATAGCTTGTGATGCACCTGCACTTTAGACTCTTTCAGTCTTTAAAAACATTTATGACACGTGTGCCGTTTTATCCACCGTGATAGATTTGAAACTGTAGCCTGGGAGATCAAAAGACCAGAACTGAGCTAGACCGATGTACACAGCTAAAACAAGTGGCATTGGGAACAACTTGTATTTCAGCTTACACATTTAAGAAATCATAACTAATTTTATTAAGACTAAAACTGCAAATATTAAAGGTGGAATATGGAACATGAACACCAAACCAACAACACAAAGCCTTTAGCCATCTGGGTGAGGTCAACATATATTCCTCACCAAACCCCCTCTGATCTCCGATCGGAGAAGGACAATAAAATATTCCGTTCAGCTCACTGATCATGCTCCCCAGCCCTGCTTATCACACTGATTCTGATAAAATTAGACTCCTACCTGTTGCTCAGTCGTCGATTCAGTCCATGTCAAAGAGCTCACGTAGCTGCCCCGGCTCTTCTCAAGCAAACCAAAACTTCCTGCAGTCCCCTCCTAAGCTCTTCTGTCCTCCTCACACCACCCTGCGTGCCTCACTTCTCAACCAGCAACAGAATCCTCCGTGGTGTGTCCTCCTGTTGAACCTGCAACCCGGAGTTCCCTCAATTCAGCCACCTGCAGCTTTGTGTTAGTGTGAGTTGCTAATAAAGACTTTTCCACACAAACCTGCTTGTCACATGTTGGGGAATCCCCCAAATGAGGTCAATAATCACCACATATTCCTGGGGCTTCCAGTTGCTTGGCCTGCAGACTCCACAGCACCAGCCTCGCTATTACAGACTTTTTACCATGTTAGGCAACCCACAATGGTGCCCGTTGCTCTGCCTGCTATTGGCTGGTAGATGTAACCAAAAGGCCAACATCGTGCCTGTCAAAATTTATGTTATTATATTTTACTTCAAATAAAATTTTTAAAGGAAGTAATGCATTTTCATTTTACAACCCTCTAAACACCCCGTGGAGGCATTATTTTGTTAAGAATATTGCTTTTTCTGAAAATTTTCCATATTGTACCTTCTAATGCTGGTTAATTATCAGAGTGGATATTATCATCATGGCAACTATTTGCAGCAGGTTTATTATAGTCAGAGCATGTAATCATACTATAAATACTTTTATTGTCTTTGTACTGCTGTATATTCACACAATTAATTTATTGACCAAAGTAAGTGAACCGCCACTATAGTAGGGGAAATAGGTTTCCTTTGAGCTCATTATTGTTGGTTTTTTCCTGTTGACCTACTTCCTCACAGACCAAAACAAAGACTTTAGCTCATCAATAGTGGCACCGTGTTGATTGTTGAATTTTGCAAACGGTGTCTGTTTTGGATTGTTGCTGTTGTTTGAATTTCTCAGTTGTTACCAGTTTGTTACTTGTGTATCAACCTCCTCAGTTCCCTCCAGGTCAAAGCCTATCGAGCATGCTCAAAGAAACATCGAGGCATTTTTGAGCATGAATGAACCTGGAAGAACTTAACGCTCAGCCAAATTATGTAAGACTGTCAGTCCAAGTTTAGTAAATACATTTATATATCAACCAAACATGTTTGCATGTGTTTTAAAAACTAGTTTCAGTCTGACAAGCTCCAGATTTTGTAATATTGCGTAAATGTACTAACTGACACAATGCTCTGGTGTGCTGTTTATTCCTCACTGGCCAAAAATGGTGGCATGCTTTCTGCTCTTATATTACATAATAATTATTGTGTAGGTGGTGGTGACACAGTATGCACTACACTTTGCAATTTTGTCCTGTGAATAATGCTTTGAAACTGTCCTCTTCAGGTTCATATGGAAAGATAAATGGGTGGTTGTGCTAGTTTGAAGAGAGAAAAGCCTTTAGCTACAAGTCCAGCACCCACTCTGCCTGCCTTCTGTCTAAGCAGGCTCTCCCCTCCCCCTTACATACTTAGAGTGTGGTCCTTTTAGGTAAACAAGCATGGCTACTCCTATTTCGTGCTTCTCTCTGTCTGTCTCTGCCTTAATGCACCAGGTTTCTCGTGTACCCGATGTTCAAGTTGTGTAAATCTTTTATATCTGCTGTTCTTGCTGCACAATCTCAGCAGATACTCAAATGGCATCTGAAGCCTTTTGAAATTCAGCCTAGTCCTTTGCCCTCTCCTCTATCCTTGAAGAGAAATGGCATAAAATGGTGGGCCCAATGCTGCTGAGTTCCTCGGGGACTGTGGGGCCTCATTTTGAGGTCTGAGGGGTTTTTATGGTTGATGATGTCTTAAACTCGTGTTGGGATCTGCTAGTCTTCTGGTGCACGGTTCTTGATAACATTTTATTCTCTCTGAGTTTCTTGGACATCAAAGAAGAACATTCTCTTCTTTGGTATACTGCTGTTTCTCCAGAAATGTGCCCTTTATGCATGTGCATGTTTTGATCTTTCTGATCAAAACATGAAAAGGAATAGTCATTCTTTCCTTTTTAGATGAACTTCAGCTTTTCTTGATTATAATTTTGAGTATGGGAAAATACACACCTTTTTATTAATCAGGATTAAGCCCCTAGGATGTTTTAAATGTTGGCCCAGATACATTAAATTGGCTAACCTGCAAAATGGTTAATTTTCCTTCCTGCTGACACAACTATGTGGTACCTCATTGTAACATTTTCATATTACTTCAGAGGAGCTCAGATATTATGAATTTGACTTGCAAGTGCCTCGCGCTTCAGCCTCAGTAAATAGAAATTAACAGTGACTTGATTAGTGTGTTTTGTTGTTCTTTATTAGCTTACAAAATCACGATTGCTGTTTCCAAACATCTGAGTGCTTGTGTGCCCCAAAACTGACTTCATGAATTGTGATGCGTGCTTGGTATTTTGATATCATTTTTACACACCTCTTAATTTTTGTAATTGGATTTTTAAAAGTTTTGTCCTGCACATGTCCCACATCATAAAACCAGTAGACTCTGCAGTTTCTTACTGTTAAGGAGGAAAACTGCAACATTGTTGTAAACTAGAATTGCACAATATTAGTGTCACAACTTATTTGCACAAAAACCAATTCAGTGACTACAATGTTCAACTTTGTTGAAATCCTCCTTCTCTGACTGAAGGTTTTATCTATGGAAAGGATATTTATAAAGGATGCTTTGAATAGTCCGAAACTGTGTCCATGTTCACTAGGGCCCGGCCGATATGGATTTTTTGATACCGATATAAAGACTTAAGAGCAGGCCGATAGCCGATATAATGGCCGATAAATCCTCCACCAGAAAAAATTTCAACGATATTACTGAAAGCTAAAACACTGCATTCTGAGCTCATTCTTAAGCTCATGTCTACCTGTTATGAACTATCTGAATTATTCACTGATTCCAAAAAATGTAAATAATAGACAAGTTTATCTATTTTATGAACATTTATTTACATTTTTAACTGGGCATTCTCATTAATGGAGATGCAGAAACACATATATGACAAAAATAAATCAATAAAAGAATCTGGAAAATATCGGCAATTTTTTACCGATAGCCGATATCACCCCCATATCGGCCGGCCGATATATCGGTCGGGCCCTAATGTTCACACTGAGAGAGTTTTGGCTTTTAACTTGCTTGGACAAAAGTATCAATCCAGGCCGTCAAGAGTCTGGATTTTGGTTGATCTGTTGGTAATAGTTGGTGTTGGATTTGATGGATTTCTTGGGTGTGTTGTTCATATGTTGGATAAGAAATGTTTAGAGGTTAGTTGAACAGGCCTTGAAGCTGATGGTGGTGACAGTCTCATAAAATCTGTCCCCTGTCCTCAGTTTGACCACAAAAAACACAACAAGACTTTCTTATATGGTTATGCTCCAGGCTTCCTCTTTTCTCTTTAAAATTTTTGTTTACAGATATGCTGACCACCATGTTGTAAACATTTTTTCTGTAAATACTGTCTTAAAACATTAAATGTTCATGGACAGTTAGGATCTTCTGTTTAAATAAATGTTGTAGTTTTGTTGTTATAAAAACTAAATTTGCTTATTTTTAATTAAAGAAAAAAATCCTAAACTGTTATTTTTGACTGCTTTTCTTGAAGGGAAACTTGATGTTTTTTGTAAAAGAAATTCGTGTGTGCAACCTCATCCTCTTCAGTTTGGGAATCAGCTAAGCTTAGGTGGGGGTAGGAGTGTTGGGACAAAGTGTTGGATGGGGGAGGGTATAGGTGGTGTGGCCTGGCTGAATCTCAATCACCAAGACCCTTAAGCAAGGCTGGCCTTTTGATGGGCCAGCTGCAGCCATTCATCCCCCCCATTTACATTGAAATGGAGGGGGAAGGGATGACTGTTGGAAGATGGGCCTATGTGCTTGTGCGGGTGGGATGTGAATGAAAAGCAAAAGCATACCTAAATACCAAAGACAGGAGGTCTGCCATTCGGGGGCCTCTGCCCCTGCTCATACATACAAGCAGCCATACTTTGTTTTCCCCACAGCATGCTGTGGACCAGTATACTTCACACAAAGGATCTAAGAACCCCTTTTGACCAGTACATGCATTTTCGCCACTCAGCTATTTTCAGTCTTTACAGCCAGGCTAGTGGCTGTAAAGAGGTTGTGATTCATTCCACAGTTTTTAACAGGGCCTTGCTGTTGATGTGAAACCTGCTGTTTGGTGAAGCTTTCAGCTCCTGGATGTTTTTGTCTGTAGTTCATGGAGGTTTATAGTCACAGTAATATTGAGGTAGTTCAGGTTACATGCCATCCAGAAGTTTATTGTGAAGGGACTTTTAAAGGAAGTTAATCTCATGACACTAGTAGTTGGACTTGTTCAATCAAATAGCCTTGTTAGCTGTTGTATCATATACTTCAATAGCAAAAAGAAAGTCTGATAAGCAGGACAGACAAAAAACTGATAGAAGTTCCTTTCTAGGATCACAGCAAGCTCAGAAATGATCCCTCTGCAGTAGAGTAGCAAGCAGATGACTTGCAAGATCTGTGTTTTCCTCATCATATCAATTTTCTTTTAGCACACTTTGCAGATGGAGAGACTACATTCAAATGCTTTCCCATATCACATTTATATAATTTAAAATCTATTCTCACTACAGAGTCCATTCTCTCTGGAAGCTTAAAAATATCCCGTTCTCTCTCACTTCTGTCTGTCTGCATCTGGGACGCTGCTCCATCTGTTGGACAATCAAAACCAAATACAGTTTTAACAGTAATCTAATAATAACACAGTAATAATAACTGGAAATTTTAATACTGTAACCGTTAAAATCAGCAACTAGGCCTAGGCGGTTACGGCAAAATTTTCACGTTACGTTTTTTTCCTAAATTATATCAGTATTTGGCTGTATTTTTTTATACGGCCAATGTTACCCACACTGTCTTCTCGTACTGCATTAGATTAGCTTTAAATAGCCAATTTTACTGTCATACTGTCAAAATATAATTACCAATAGGGGGCAGTAATTAAGTTAAGTTGCTAGTATTAGCACCACTGGCTAACACAAATGATAGTCCACGTCTGACCTTTTGAAGCTGAAGAAATTCTGTACTACAGACGTGGCTCCTCTTTTTGGAATAAGTTGTTCTGGATCAGAAACCTGTGAGTTGCTGTTACAGCCCCCGCCAGCATCCATTCTTCATTCAAAACTTATATTTTATATGTGTTCTTAGTGTGTAGCACTGAAATCGGTCCCCGCAGAGATATGTTCCTACTGCAAACGTTCCGGACGTTGTCTTGGCGATTCACCGGTATAGCGGTATGTGAAAAACTCATATCATAACCAAAATAAACACAGGTTTTAGGTACAAACCAGTACACCGCCCAGCCCTACCAGTAACTGTTCAATCACACACTTTCAGTTTGCCATTAACTTCTGAAAATCTAAACTCTCCATGTTGGAGAAACTGAGTGGTGTAATGTTCATGTTAAACTGTAGCCTTTTCTGATGAGTGATTCTAACAAAAACAACTTTATGAATCATCTTTGACTATATTTAGGTCTTTTTAGACATTAAGTACTCGGGTGAAAACTATATATTGCAGTGAAAGTCTTTGTTAGTTTGGATCTAATAATGGAGATGTATCATTTTCAACTTGGTACGAGTCTGAACGTATGCTGTCACAATCATAAATGTGCATGTCTAATAATACTTGGTTCCTTTGATATTTAATCAGTTGTTCTGAGGGATACAGATTGTGTTTTTACTAAATAAATAGTAACTTGTCTAAACCTTCCTGCTCTGTGGTGTTACCTCAGCTGATAAGTTGCAACACCTTGTCATTCGTGTTTTAAATTGTGTTTGAGCCGAATGAACAAGAAAGAACTTGGCATTTGAGCTGCAGGTGAAGCTTTGGCTGTCTTTCAAAACATTTTCAGCTGCTCATCCGGTCTTGTTTTGTTTCACACAATGTGGTGTGCTTGTTACCTGAAACTGGAATATATATATATATATATATATTTATTTATTTATTTATTTATTTATTTTCGTCTTATTTTCAAGACATAAACATAAAGTTTCATCAGCTAATTAACCTACAGTTTGTAATCAATTTTATTATCACAGAAAAATGGTGAAAACGACAAGCTACAGTTACTATGCGTGCTGTGATGACGTGTTTGCAGCTGTCTCACTCACTTTGGAAAATGGAGCCTGTAAGTTGGAGGAGCTCGTTCCTAAATTCACGTCCGTGTCCCTCAAGGCAATCAAGGAAACACACTGTGCAAAGTCGTTACACATAGTTCATTATAATAAAGCACAATCTTAGTGATTTTACTGTGTTATCCATTCATTAAGGAAACAAGGACGACATAAAATGTCTTAACTAGTAGTTGGTATCTAGTAGACAGTGTGTTGAGACAGAGTAGGGAGTGGAAAAATCACATCGTCTCCAGTCAGCCTGCATTGGGACTTTCCCTCCTGAATCTGTGGAGGTGCAGAACAGGTCAGACACCTTCATGATAGAAAGTGTTAAATCATGGTGGTGCATCTACATAGTTTTCCTGTTACACAATGAGATGCTACTTCTCTGTAAGTTGTTCTGACGGAAGAGAAAGTGAAAAGCAGAAAAAAAGAATACAGGTATGTAGAGGGTTTACATTGGCTCTGAGTGTCCATTAATGATATCAGCAGTTTGCCTTCCAAGGCTTGAAATAGTCCCAGATCTTTGATGGAGTGACAACAGTTAACAGGCACTGATTGTAAAAGTTCTTTTGATACTAGAACCTTCTTTCCTATAAATACTCTGCCTGGTTTTGGTGCCCATGTGTGTATTTTTGAGTGTGTGTATGTGACTGTGTCAGTCATACTCCCTGCAATTGATCTTTTTATAGAAACAGCAGCCAGCAGTGTAATCTCTGGTGTGGATATAGGACAGCCTTTTATTTTTTTCTCATTACTTATGCAAAGCCGGTTCTTACCTACAATCTCTGCACAGCCGATTTTGAAACTGCCGATTCTTAAAAAAAAAAACTGAGCAGTTAAAGGGTCTTTTATATGTTTTCAATTTAAGTACTTGATTTAACCCAAATTATTTAGCGTTTTTCTGGCCTCATTTTTAATAAACTTCTAAGTTTTGGTTTCACTAGATGGCTACAAACCTTTTTTGAGCCCATTTTATACAATTTGATCAGATTCTGTTTAAACCAGCTGAATGTTTTCTGACCCAGATAAGGATTGTTTTTCAAGATTTGTGGAAAGAAACTCCTTTTTTTAAATAACGTTCAACATATTGCTGATATTTTGTGTTGCTTCTTGATGAATAGATTTGTCTGTGGGTCTGTTTTACTTGAATGCTTTAAATATGATGTAGATAGTTTAAACACAGAAGAATCACCTCTGTCTGTGAGGTGTGGTTATTATTGCTCTCTTTTGAAGGAGAAGTTTGGTGATTTGCGTGTAACACCACTCAAAGAGACGGGTCTCAAAGACCCTCTCATTGGTTGGTGAAATCTATTGACCGACTTACTGTCTGAGTAGCCATTTTTTAAGGAAGCTGGTGACTGTCTGACAGACACACAGACAGAATGGGTCCCACTGTTCAGTCCCCTCACTTCACTGGGACGTGAGCCTGACTCACACTTTTCCCATGTTTTGCTCTTTTCACCACATGAGGAACTTTCAGCTGTTCTTGGTAGAACAATTGTAGGAATGACAACCACAGATACATTATCTAAATGATATAATATTTTATATGACTTAGTAAATAATAAGATATAATGTCTTTCTACAAACAGTTGGAACATTACTTTTTGCATAAATCCATCTAACTTGAAATCAAGTTAATGTTGAAACAATGCAAGGTATTTTTATGGTAGTACAAATGCTCATTGGGCTGAAGTGCAACATATCTTTTAAACCTCATCATATCACCCTCTGTGTTTTATTGGAAAAGTCTTACTGACTGTTGAACTCAGCCCTGCTATCCACCGATATGCTCTTTTGCTCACTTGGCTCATCTCTCCCACTGTCATCTCTGTTTCCACACCCCGGCTCCCTGTTCCCTCCTCTTCTGCTCCCACTTTTCTCTTTTCATCTTTGCATTTCAAAGGTTGAAAATTCACTTGCACACTGCATCCTCACATGCTCATCTTAACTCTCACTCTTTGACAGTCTCCTCCCCAATCTCCACCTCTATGCAGTACCCGTGGTTCCTCAGGAAACACTGTGCAGGAAGCTAAGGGCGTTAGGCACGGCTGTTTGTTTGCCGTGTTTCCTCTCATTAGACTCATTTAACTATATATGTAAATATACATATAGATATCAATAACTCACAGACCGTATTGGTGTTATTTTGTTTTCAGTGGCTGACATTTAATTTACTTAAACTTTTTTTTACACACTGGTCCTTTAATTTAAAATACTCCTAAAAATATTTTTAAGCTTATGGTGCTGATCAGCATTTATTATTCATATTGTGCAAGTACAAAAGTGTTAACTTTTGTAGAATCTGAGTATAAGAATGTGAGCAGTCTGAGATCATTTATTTGAGCAGTGGCTCAATACATCTCATCTGTAATGTAACGTTAAGACAACAGGAGTTTGTTTTAGAAGCTTTTGGAGCAGACGCCAGTCAGTTCTTCTTCAGTTTAATAGATTATTATTCTGCATATCAGTGTCCAACTCATTATGTTAACTTATCTTCCAATACTTCCACTGCAGTTGTGTAGTCAGTGTATAAACAACATATTTAGCTTTATACAGCAAAAAATTATTTTACATTTGAGTATTAAATAGTCAGTGTAAAGTGTATTTTTCCTGCTGTAATAAGCATGACTCCACATTACTGAAATGTTTGTTTTCTCTTCCAGGAGGGAAAGAAAAGGATTTGTTTGGATATTCATACAACACACCATTTACTAGCAGTCCAGTTAAAACTAGATAAACTGTAATCTGTGTACTTGATGTTGTTGCATCATCGACTTACAAAACCTTGACCGGACAGTTTTGCCTTCTTCTATTGTTAAAAGTGAAGCCGTGAGGTCTGGTTTACCGGAAGGATTGTGTGTTTTAAAGATGTTGGGCAGAAAGCCCCGCCCACTCTCTCACACAATAATGTTTTATAGCATGAAATAACTAATCGGAGGCAAACAGATACAAAAAGTCCATATTTGAATGTGAATCAGTAAGAGTCACTTGGAAAAATGATCTGAGGTGTGTTTTTATTTTTAAATCTAAGCAGTTTCCTGTTCATTTATATGAAGGGTGCAGGACTTCAGACCTGTACTGGAGTTAGATGTTGAGGGACAAGAGGAATCACAGTGGCCTCAATTGTATATTGTCCTTTTGCACATGCCCCTTCCTCTGATGTTTTGACATCTTTACAGTTTGAAAACGCAGAGGGAAAAGCTGTTGTTGCTCAGCAGCTGCCATCAGAATTCATAATGTGTTATAATCTTTCCATCATGCAATCTGCATACTGGAGAGAGCCATGTTATAATCTGAAGATCAGAAAACCACCACACAGTGTGAAACTATGGAACTGGCTTTGTGGGTTGCTACATGATTTAGTATTTGTGTGTAGAAAATGTGTGTCAGCTGGAGATATTTATTAAATGCCTACTTTTTAACTGGCTAAAAATTGTGTGGGTGAGCGGACGGCTGCAGGCATTCTGAACCAACACAGTCAACTTGTTCTGAGGTGTTGCAGCATGTGCGGGTGTTTATGTACCATGTGCTGCTACTCCTCCATTTCCAATATTCATAGAGCTTCATCTTTTCACTGCAACCATAGCAACAGAAAAGGACAAATGGCAGAAGTGTGGAAATGTTCAGGTTGTCAAAGAGGCTAAAAAGCAGGCCGCGCTTTCATGATGAAAATATATGTGGCGTTGGTGACCAGGCTATACAGCCTTTTTTATAGTACGGTGCAAGGCTATATTTTTTACTTTGTATGTTTCCATAATTAAAGGCTAAAAATGCTGCGTTCTTGTCTTGGATTTCTGCATTTGCAACAGGGTTGTTTGTATGTGTTTTTAATAGCACGTTATGCAAAGTCTTGTCAAAATATTAACTGTCATGCTTTGCTTTTATAAATATGTGCAAAATGGGAACTTGAATCCCAAGAGTTTATGAAAAGGTATTGACTTTGAATATGTATGTAAATCTTTCTGAGTGTGAGAATATTTCTGAGGGAGGTTGCTTGTGGGGTAGAAAGTGTCTTTGTACATATTTTCTAACACTAATCATATCTGATGATTAAATCTCAGATTTTTAAAATGTGTTTTTTTAGAGAGTTTTTTTATTTTCATTTTTTTTTTACAAAATGCTAAACTTAACAAGGACTAGTGTAAAGCTGTTTTTCAGATGTGTGTAGGAAAGGGAAATGCTCTCAATTTCTTAAATAAAAATTGGTTTCAAACTGTGGGTCAAATAAAAGTGACTGTGAAGTTCTCTGACTTAAGCAAAAACTAGAAAGCTACTATAAAAATGCAAGTTATTGGCCTTTGTACTTCCTGTCAGTAAAGACAACTTTCTTGGTCAATTCTAGAGTTTATAAGCTGATGCAGACTTCTAGAGATTAAAACATTTTCATTCATTGGCAGTTACAACTTATAAAAACACTCATACATTAAATTTAATGTGATAGAGATTTTTTTTACAAAAACAGTTTTCTAACAAGTCAAGTTTATTTATTTAACAGATAATCCTGGAGATTAGACTCGCATCCGCACAGTTACACTGGTTATTTATTAGCATTTTTTTTCCAATTACATCATTTGAAACTTCTTTTACTGCATGTTTTCAAATTTTTGCTTAAATTTGTCTGTAATAGGTCAGTAACTACCCACTTTGTTGTGAGACTACAGAAATCAGTGTATTCCGTTTGGTTTATAAATTCTGTTACTTTTGATGATCAATTTGTTCCGTGTGATAAACAAGAATAAACATTAGTTTGGCATTTGGATATTAAACAGTGAAAAGAGGAGTAAGATTAAGGCTGTTTAAACAGACATCATGTGAAAACTATCTTGGAAAACACCCAGTATTTAGTCTCATATAAACAGACAAAACTGAAACCGAAACTCGGCTGTTTTTAGTTCTTACTGGATCTCCAGAGCCAAAAGGCCCCTGATCTTAATCCTTTGTTTATATTTGGTGGTGGAAGCTTTAAGCCAATTAATGTATGTTTGCTCACAATCACAAGCACTACAATGCTCAGTACCCAGACTAGCTTCACCTACACAAATCACACGAGACCAAATATTGAAACACACAAATGGAAAGTGACTCTACTTTCTTGTAAGAGCAACATCACACCCCCACTTTTTCACTTAGTCAATAGTTTTTGCTTTTAGATTTGGGTTGAAGTGATTGTATGTTGAACTTTCTCATTTAACTTGGGCAGGACAAGAAAACAAAAAGAGAACAAGAGTCTTTAAACACAAATTCTATTTTATTTGAATATTTTTTTTAGTTTACTCAGATATATTCTGATAATACTTTGCATGCTTGTCTTTTTATGTATTTGTAAATATTTTGAATTAAGTTGAATGTTTATTTGGTCACACTATTTAAATCAAAGATTGAATTATTATTGAGGATTTATAGAATGACTGTTGTCACCACAGAAGGATGTTTATAATCCAGCTAGTGTGTAAAGACACACATAGTATGATGCACTGAAACTAGCTTTTTCACATGGGAAAGAGGGATTTGTTGGTTTAAAGACATGCTTTGAAATGCACAGATACTTAAAGGACATGCAGATTTCATCCTGATACCAGCATTTGAAAAGACTTTTTTTTTCAAATGTGAGATATTTTTTTTTATCAGTCCAGAGAGCTTGTTACCTTGACAACAGCAGCAGATCCATAGCACAGTGGGCTGAGCGTGTGAGCTGAGCCTGCCGCGGCATGGCTGTGCCGAACAAACAAGCGCTGTCGCTAACTGTGTCACGAGAACTGCTGCTGTTCCCCTCTCACTGCAGCCCTGATGCCCTCCTCTCTCTTTTTATTCTCTACTTTCTGTTGCTGTTCACATGTACGTTTTAGGTATTTACCACACTTCTCAATAGTTTTTTTGAGACTCCCTGCCTTCCTTTCATAAACCTTCTTTACTTTTCGTCTGCATTTTTAGTCTTTCATTCCCATATTGAGTTAAATGTCTTTTCCTACATCTGTGTTTGTATTTAGATGAACGTGTAGGTGGAGCTTTCAGGGTGCTGTCTGCATTGGCCCTTCATTCTGGAAATATGAAAGAATGGTGTTCTCTCGTCTCTCCTTGCAGAAACCAGGCTTGATCAATAATGTAGATGTTTTTGAAGAAGATAGGTGTGGCGTGCATCTCTTTATATCTCTCCTCCCCCCAGCCCATCCAAGCACCCCTCAGCTGTCTTTCCACACCCTCCAGTGTAAGATTTCCCCTTCAGTGTTTGTGCATAGAGGAGCAGATGACTGAATCTAATTAGTGGAGCTATTACAATAAGGCCTGATACCTGATGCTTTGACATATTGCAGGCTGAACTCAGGCTCTTGTTATTGAGCTTCTGTGGCTTCCTATTGTTTTTTTGGTTTTGTGCTTAATGTAGGGCAGGGTTCGTCTCTGACATCACTGCACAGACCATCACTGATCAGCATGGTGACTGTTGCATCTAATCTTTTCGATGCTTTAGGGTCGCACCAAGGTTATTTTTTAAATGTGTTCTTCAGAAGTATTTGTACTGTAGTAATCACAGTACTTACATTATAGTTAGTTTATTACATGTCTAAATCATCACACTGCCTTTTTACTACTAAATAGTACTAATGTAGGAATCTTCATATATATATATATATATATATATATATATATATATCGCTTAAACATAATCTATATCTACTGTGAGGTATTGGAAGTATCTGTTTATGACACTTTATAACAGTTACATGGTAAAGAATTGAAACTAATGTAATTAATTGGGCTAATTATTGTTTGCTTTAATTTTTGAAGGCTCTTTTAGAGACAAATTGTTGTAGTTTGTAGCTTGTTGTCCACATAAGTACATTTTTTTCCTTTATATAGATTTAAATATAAGTTCATATGGAAGAATTTGGTCTTTAAAGCTGGTGGGTTGTTGGTGGGCAGTTTTATACTATACTGACACTTTTTTGTAACTTATTTATGCCCTTTTTATCAAAACATGCAAGCTTAGTGTTTTTTTAGCTTTTTGTTGAGCTAATAGTGTAGAAGAATGTTATACTGCTAATTTTGTTGTGATTAGAGTTTAAAAAACTGAAAGACTAAAGTAGAATTCTATTGACAACAAATCAGGTTATATTTATCTGACTCCTTCCCTTTCATAGCCCATCATCTGTCTAACTAGAAAACTGCACACATCGGAAGTTCAGATGTTTTTCAGCTGTTTTCAAGCACGCCACACTGTCTACATGGTTAAACTTGTTTGCATAACCTCAAACACTTCCTATTTAGTTTTTATGCTGGGTCTTCAGTTGTTTTTTATTGACTGATGTTACCTTGTAGCAGCCTGTGCTGCTCACTGTGTTCGTCATTTATACAGAAGCCATCACATGACACACCTCCATTTGAAAGCCAATCAGCTTGCTTAGTTATCTGTTTCCTGCTGTTGCCTAAAACAGTAGAAAAAACAGATTGGTACGTTCATATACTGCCACTCACAAAAAACACCATTAAGCCCAACCATAGGGTCTCGCTAGTGGGAGTGTGTTCCCCAAGAGAGATTTCAAAAAACACAAGTTAAAGCTGAAATATGGGACTAATTTGAAGGATTGGTAAGTATAATAACACATCTTATAAAAACTACCTGCTTCATTTCTTTTGAAGTTTTTACTAATGAATTTCGACCCATTGGTCAGGACCCTCAAAAAAGAGCAGATATTCTGGTTGAATCACAAGGATTATAATCTTCTACTCGCTGACTCAGTGTCGAAGTCAGTTTACACTGAATGATAACATGGCTTTAGACTTTTTATATTAGTAAAGTTGTCTTCAAAGCAAACATCTGAGTTTCAGTCTCTCACAAAATCACCTTTTTCAGTATTGACAACTATGTGTAACAGTGGACCAGCCTGCCTTGACATAATATTGCTTGGCAAAGCTCTGCACAAATCATTTGTTTAAAGTAGTAGCATAAATTCAGTAACTTTAGTTTATCCATAATAAAAATGACAAGATGTGGAAGTTAAAAAGATTTAAAAGAGCAAAGAAAATAGAAGAGTTTTCACTTTTATGACTTATATTACTGCTTATGAAAAAGTCTCAATTTAAAATATAGATTCAGATGTGCCAAGACAAGAAATTAATTGCAGAAGAAAACCTCTTGCTTTCCCTTGAGGGGAACTTTATTGTGTAGCATAAGTTAGAAGACAATTAACAAACTTAAACTAAATGAAGCAATAAAATAGTCACCAATTTTCACACCAAGCACACTAAATGAAGCTAATCTGTGCTGCCTGGCGTTTCACCTGGGTCACAGGTCACAGACGAAACCTAATCTGTCACATTTGCAGATATCTGCTGTTTCACAATCATCGCTATTGCCCAAACTGCTTAAACCTACTGTATGAAAAAAAAAAATCCATGTTTGTTTATGTTTGTTTTATTTATAACACCATTGTCAGTGAACGTTGTGGCTATTGGTCTGTTCTTGTCCATTCGTCTTTTTCGCCACGGCGTATAAATGCTGCTGGTGGAGCGACTTGATGATGCAGCAGACACCAAGTAATCGGTTGGTGTTTGCATTTGCTCTTTTAGTGACATTATTTGCTGCTACATTTAGGTTTTCTATACAACAATTAAGCCATGAATGATTCAGATCCCTAACTGAAATAACAACACAACACTTCCTCTGTCCGCCCTCACAGCTTCTCAGTGCATATCCATGCCGCGTGGTTAAATTGAACCTTACAAAAAATGCATAACTAAACTTCCCATCAAATGAACTAATAGAAATTATTCTTGCATACTTAGCTCTGCTTCATAAAAATGTTTCAGTCATTCTGGTGCTGTGTCATTCTCTGAGCTAGAGTGTAAAGTTTTATCTTCATCAGCAGTCTGTCGCATCAAAGACGAGCTCTGATTGTTGTTGAAGGTCACTGTGAAAACCAGGGTTGGTGCCACCGGCTCTTCCACTTAACATCAGATTTTGGAATTGCTCATAGGACATCTGACAGGACTACACACACTGACATTGCTGGTGTATAGCGATATCTACAGTGCTGTGGCAGATTTTTCTCAGAAACACTCTGCTAATATTTCAGCTGTTAGATAAGAGGGTCAGTGCACACACAGAAAAGTCAAATATGCAGGCACGTTGTCATAGTAATGAGGATCTTGAATTTTTTTGTAATTATGCATGATTATGTGAAATGTTTGGTTTAAATTCCACATAGTTTGGAAGCAGTTCTTCTGGGTCTGTCTCTGTAAATAAGATGAGCGCTTTATTGTAATTATTTAAAACTAGAATAAAATTGCAGGTGCCACTCCCATTTGTGTTTCAAGAAATGATTGTTACAAATATGTTTTCCATTCATAAACAACAACATGAGTAAACCAGAAGATAAAAAAACAGTAGACCAGTAAAAGTTGCAGTCAATACAGAAGTAGCTATTTTTAAGCCCAGTGGTGTTGGCTTTTATGGACCTGTAGCATTGACCTGAGAGCATCAGGTTAAAAACGTGATGTGTAAGATGGGTGGGGTCTTTGAGGATTGAACTACTTCTACTGAGGCAGAGTTGGCTTGAGATCTCTTTCTAGCAACAGAGAAAAGCCTGTAATCTTCTAGACTGGGTTTGTCACCCTTTGTAAGACCATCCTATTTGTTGACATTGTACCAGCAGCTGTTGTTGAGTTATAAAAGTGCACCGGCTTCTTCAGTCCCAGTTTGTTTGTCCTGAGGTTCATTAGAAAGTGCATTTGCTGCTACACCTTCTTTACCACCATGATGTCATCTGCATACTTTATGATAGTATTCAGGGATCGAGAGGAATCGTGTGTACAAAGTGTACGGCTGTGAACTCAGCACACACCCTTGAGGTGCACCATTACTGGCTGTGAGGGAGGAGGAATGATGGCAGCCAAGCTGAGGGGGACTGTTGTGTTGTTGTTGCTGCTTCTGTTGTAGGTGAGGTGATGGATTCTCTGACTTTTTTTAGAGACCTTGGCAGCTTTAATGCCTTTCTTAAGGTTTGCTTTGGCATTGCAGTACTGTTCTGTGTCCTGGTTTGATGGAAGCATTTTGGTCTCTAACGAGAAGCTGCACTTCCCTTGTCATCCAGGGTTTCTGGTTTGGGAACTCCTGGGTGTGTTCTTTTTAACAGTGACATTCTCAGCACAGTCTGATATATGAAAGTACAGTGTGTGTCTTAAGGTTCTATTTCTTTAAATACACGCCATCCAGTTTTTGTAAAGCAGTCTTGTAACTGGAAAAGGGCCTTTTCAAGCCAAGTGTTGATGTATTTTGTGATGGTCTTGGATTTTTTTCTTAGACGGATGTAAACTAGTATTCGATGCAGTGAATGATGGTGTGACTGGCCTAACTGTGGCTGGGGAGATGCTTTGTAAGCATGTATAATATTACAATATACATGTTCTGGTCTATTCTTATATCTGGGAACTCAGTTGGATAAGTGGTGAGGGTGAGGTCTACACTAACATGAGCATCTGGGATTATGTAAACAGCAGTGATGGTTACTACCATTAGGTCTGTTGTCCAACAAACAACTCAGATCTTTAAGATATGTGGAGTGATATCTAACTGTCCCGTAACTTTATGAGCACAAGCAGTTGTTGATATATAATATATGATTGTACCTCCTTTGCTCATACCCGAGTCTTTGTTTCGGTTTTGACAGTGGTTAGTGTGTCCTACTTACTGCATTGCAGCATCATGAATTGTAGGCTAAAGCCATGTTCCCGTCAAGAGCAACACACACAAATCATGTACAAAGTATGTCTGTAGCTATCTGCAGTTCTACTTGGGCAAATTCCTTCTGATTTGGAAATAATGCCCAACCACAGAAAAATGTACTAAAAAGGTGTTGTACTTTAGACAGTGTTCTGATTAAGGAATTAAATGAATTTTATATTGAATTTTGGTTTTCAGTTGATATTGTGTGTATGCTGCACCTGTATAACCATCATCTTTTTGTAGCTTAGTTAACAATAATCAGTTTGGACACTATTATGCCCTTATTTGTTTGTTATTATTTTTACAAGTAAAAATGATCATTAAAAAATACAGGATACTGTTTTCATAGGCTTTATTCTGTAAACATTTATTATTAACACATGTCTTATTACGTCAAATAACAGTGGTGTTAGAGTCATGAACAGCAAACATCAAATGCAGCAAGATAAGAAGGGCAAAATCAAACTAGTTATGATGTTGGATAACAATGTAAAGTAATCCTTTGCTACATCACACTTTTCCACTAAGTCACAGATTGTATATGCAAGCATATCTAAATGTATATAACAGACAATGGGTCTTTTTATTTCTGGCTCATGTTTCCTCGATTGGTTTACCCAGTTTTTGGCAGATGATTGAGAAGCACATAGTTGTAAATCTTTTATATTTCTCTATATCCTAGAAAAAGTACCCTTACTTTCTTTACCAGAAATGTTTGTTTCTGTTCATTTTTAGTTGCATGTTAGCAGCTATGGCTACTTGTGGTTTGCAGCTACTAGACTGATATCTGTCATACAGTGAGGTCTGCTGTTGACTGTGCACTGTATTCATCAAACTCTGTCCAGTGGGAGTCTGAAGTCCCACATAGAATGTCACAAACATACAGCAAAAACAAATGGCTGATCTTTCTGTTAAAGGTGGGCATTTTAAGCAAAAGTACTATTTGAAAACCAACAGTAATGTTATCTTTTTATAAGATACAGTCTGTTCACGTCTCACACACACTGCACAGCTCTGTGATGTATACCAGCCCAGGTTGCAATATTCATATCATTTGACCTATAAATTATGTTTTGCTCCACAGCTGCAGAATGGAGGAAGTGTTGTAGTGCTTGTATACAGAGACAAGACACCAGTCATACAGGGTCAATGAGAAGAAATAGTTTGTGCAGTTTTCCCAAGCTGCAACATTAAAAAAAACTTTACATCTGGTTTAAAACAGATTGCCAGATTTCTTTTGGAATTTTGCACAAACCTTATTACATATGTTAAAAAAGACAGCAACCTTTTTATTTTAGGTGTTGATTATCTTGGTTTATTTATATTTTTCAATTTGTGCACAGTGCAGTTTGTCCTAATTTGTTCATATTATTATATAAAAGTCAAATGCAGTTGAGCATCTTGCCGTTACACTGGCTCATAGTGGATATATCATCAATTTCTGAAGATTTATATAGTGAGACAGACATCTTATTTCCAGTAGCAAAGTTTGGGAACTAAATTATTTGTGTTTTAACTCACTGGGACCATAAGAAGTTTATTTTTGGATCTAAGCTGTCATCTATGTTATCCATAACATCTCAGTTCCTGCTGGCTGCAGGATGTGTCCTTTATGTTCTCTTCCTGTTTAAAGGAATGTTTTGGGAATAGAGTGGGCTTGCCTGTGTCCTGTAGGATGATGTGTATGAAGATTTTGTGGGGAAATGAAACACTGAATCAACATATGAATTTGACGTGAACAGTCGGTTTAAATTTTATTAATTTTAAAAAAAAATTTATTTAGATAGAGATAGACTGACACAACGTGTAGTTGACTTCATCCAGAGCTAAACATTATTAGAAGAACACACAGTGACTATATTATTGCTGAAAATTGCAGTGATGACGTCAGCTGCAATAAATCTACGTTTCCCCACTTTGTCATTACAATGCTCCCAACAGTTTCCATTTACTTTTGCCTCTCAGCCACTATCATCCAAACATAAAGTGTCCAAGTCAATAAGAATCTATCAGATTGGCTGCTTAGCTGCTACTGGATCCATATGTTAGTGTGCAAAATACAACAGTAATGAATATATGTTATATTGTTTATGTCCAATAAGACAGTGTACCTCTTGTTTGGAAATCACACACCATCATGGCACTGCAACATTTCTGTGGAAGATGCAAGTTATATATTAGCTGTAATTTAGAGCTCAATCACTGTTATTATTTTCCTTTTAGATTGTTGGAATCTGCTTTGTGCTCATGGTTCCAGCCATGCTTACTCAGTTATTATTTTTGTTTGTTTGGAAATCATCATGGGGGATTGTATGAATGCTGTGTCCCAAACTCTGTTTGGAGGGAGGGGTAGTGTTGTGGTCTCTAGCTGGATTATTTTAATCCATTAGTCCTGTGCTTCCTACTGGGAAAACCCCTCAGGTTCTACTCCAGTACAAATACAAATGTGCATCTAACGATCATCCTCATTACTACTCAAAGCCATGCTAAGGAGGTCTGGCCTTAATCCTGTTGTGTTCCCACCTGCCAGCCTTCCTGTGCTAAAGCTGACAACTAGATGCTACTTGCCAGGGGCCCTCAATCCCTTTATGATGCTTTAGACCCAGAATGATGAAACAAATGTGGCTTCAGATCAGAGAAGGTGGCTGTGTTCCATAATCACAGGAATGTCACCCTAACCTGGGCCTCTGGTAAATATCCACAAATGTAGAGCTCCACAGTGTGACCACTTTGGTTGCAATTTAGGACTAAAACTCTACAGAGTGCAGCTTTTTCCCCCTTAGTTGCACTGTGCACCTAACATTTCACATCTTTCCTTGAAATAACATCCACCCTCAACTATGCATGCATGGTCTGGTTTCTGCTGTCAAGGTACACCATGTTTTTTAAATGTCATGGTGTCAGAACCAGTAAATTTCTGTGTCACATATTCCCTGCTGTTTAAATCCTGTTAGAAGAAAGGACAGACAGTGTGAAGAGAAGCCCCCCCCCCAGTCAGTCTTTGTATGGTGGCCGAAAGGGGGAATTCCCCAAAATGTTTCCCCAATGGAAAAAAAAAAAAAAAAACAGCACAGAACACTGGCAGTCATAGTGAAGCAGCCAAAAGGAACAGAAGCTGTTGTACTTTACTGGTGAAATAAGCCGCCTGCTGCAGCGTTGCTAATCACCAAATTACCTGGTTAGTATCAGTTCTCTTGAGAACGCAGAGAAAAATAACACATTTTTCTTTAGAACTATAAATACATTTCGCTTGTGTATATTCTAGATTTACACCTTCTATGTTTGTGTACAGATGTTTTAATACATCTGTGTCTAAACATCCCGATCAGCTCTTTTAACTAACACCACTCTAAATTTAATTCAGTGTTTGTGCATGAATTCAAAATATAGCCTTGATTTTGTAAAAAACAGATTAGGCTGTTTTTCAGAAACAAAATAAATATTTTAAATACATCATTTTAACATAAATTATATTACAGCTATGTTATAACTAATATAGCAGTAGGGATTATTTTGGGGTCAGTGGTGATAGTTGCTGGTTATCATGCCATCAAAATCTCATACCAGCCCATCCCCAAAATCCCAGTATAAAAGGCATCACACCTGATGCTAGAACTCAGCTACATAGAGAGACTGATGAGGTTTGGGTTAGACACACTCCCGACTCGAGCCTTGAGCTTACACCATCGAAGGTAACTGTTTATCCACCCACTTCCCCTGCCTCAGATAATATGCTCAGATCTGGCCAAGCATTGGAGGAAATGATGGCAGCAGCTATGGAACAAGAGCCAGCTGTGCACAAAATATATGTGTTGTGGAAAGACTGTGGCTCAGGCATGAAAAGATGGCCAATTTGATGCACTGCGTTTACTGAAACAAGTGGCCAAAGCCTGCTGAAAACAGTGCTGCTGCTGTTGTTAGAGTACCAGCATTTCAATGATCCAGATTTATCAGGGAAAAAATACTATTGTATATGGGATTATTTTGGTGGCAAAGGAGCAGTGGAAAATTTGGGTGCGTCTAAATTTTGTGTCAGTGCACCAAACTGAAAATGGACACAGCTGAGCAAAAAGAGCCCTGAGATCTCTGCAGCCAAACCCTCAGCTTCATTTGATACTTGTGGAAGAGCCACACTTTTAAAAATGAAGTCAGCATTTTTCTTTTTTAAATGTTCTCTTAATTTAGATGATCAAAAACGAAAAATCTAAAATATAATCTTGTTTAAAAATTCCTGACTACAATTTAAGCATCCATTTTTTACATAGTTAAGTTAATCTAGGAAGGAGTAATGAAAACAAAATCATTGTCGTACTTTTTCAATTATGGTTTGATAATGTTAGAAAAAAGAGACATTGCAAGGTTTTTAATTGTTTTGGTATTCAATATATAATGGGAACACACTGGTATTTTTATTAGATTTCCGAAATAAGATGGTTTGAGAAATATTTTGGCGTGCTTGGAGTTATTCTAGACTAGAATGGAATGAAATTAAAGTAATAAAGAAATGCTTTTCTGTGAACTATGATGCTGTTCAGTAAATAAGAAAGACTGTTAGGATACATGTGAGCACATCAGCTCTGTTTTCTTCACATTTACAAAAAAAACCAGATCTTTGTATCATAATTTAGTTTCTCTGATAATGTGTTTAGTACTTCTATTACCATGCTCTATTAGATGGGCCGCCTTTTGATTAATTCCTTCAAGTTCCCACTGTGTGTCTTGCAAAAACATTAAGATTTGAATTATTGCAATAAGACTAGCGCCAGGGCTCTAGACTGCGAGTGATTGGTCACATTTTGCGACCATCTTTTGTCTGAGTGCGAGTAAATTTGAACATCACTCGCGCCAGAGCGAATGGCAATTTCCGAAAACACTTCTGTAATGTAAACATGACTTGAAAGAGTTACAATATATGATCGCGTGAGTGAGGTTTTTTATAGACATTTGGGGCTGAGAACCTGCTGCGGACATGAAGAAAAAAAACTGCTGCTGACATGATCCTGTAGAAATCAGGTGCTTTCGGCCAATCGCAGCGAGCAATATATATTTTACTCGCTGCGATTGGCCGAAGGCGCCTGATTTCTACAGGATACGATTGGCCAAAGCAAGGCCGCCTTTGTGTCACAATCTCGCTTTGAATGCGGAGGAGCGCGGCAATTTTACTGCTGAGAGCTTAATTTACAGTCACTGGCTGAGAGGGACAGCTCCGCTATCATAGCAAACGATAGATAGTTTTTTCAGGCAGAGCTCCTGCGCGCTGGGAGACTTTCATCAGTCTGCATGCAGCCTGCAGGTACGCCAAGGTGCAGGGACCGTCTACAAATTACAACACTGAAAATATATAACAGAGAAATATTCAGTTGCTTCATAAAGGACAGGTGTAGCATCAATAAAATTGTTAATGTTTTTCATACTAGATTTCTTGGATTAGAAATAGATGTTTTTTTGTTTTTTTAACAGCCTTAAATAAGCCGATCTTTAATAAAATCAAATTTTAAGGTGTATAGTTGTAAAAATGGCATTATGAATATAAGTTTGCTCTGTCAGCTACATAAATTGATATGGATAAAGGGCTATTTTCAATCCAATGATGTTTTATTATTACAATGGGTCAAAAATATACCATTGCATGTTGTAGTGCCACACAAGACACAGTACACATAACCCTCTTCCCTTGATATTACTACAGCTCATATTTTGGGAAAATAGGCTTAAATTTAATTTTAGGGTTTTTTTCATCATGTAATAACTGCATTGTAGCATTAATCTTAGGTTTAGGTAGATGATGGTAGGACCTATTTTCTTTAATCTGCTACTAAACTGGTAAATGTGCAGGCTGCATATTTACCAGTTTAGAAGTAGATTGAATTTCAGTTTATGTGATTTGAGCAGGTTATTACAGGAGAACAAAAATAATTACTTAATAGGGGAAAGAAACAGAAAAAGCTGTGTGTGGATGCATGTGTAGCGTTTGTTTTATTATTTGACACTCTTACATCAACAGGCATCCAACCGAACTCACCCTTGGCGTTTTGCAATAATTGTGTGGTGGTGGCCTGGGATGATATAAAAATTCCCAGCCTGAATTATTGTCTCAGTCCGCACCTGCAGATACCCTCGTAAAACACTGCAGTATATGGCACAAACTGTGTCATGACAGGTATGCATTTGGTCAGTTTATTGTATCTAGGGTGACCACTGACTGACAGTAGATTTTTTTCAGGTTGGGGTGTGCTCCTAAATTTTGGAAAATGCCCCTAGAAATTTCAGGTTAGGGGCTACAGTGCCCCTGGGAAAAATTTTAGTCTGGAGCCCCGAGTGCTCAAACTAAGATCCAGATTGTTGCTAGTTTTAACATGTTTGGCTCTATGTTCTGATTCTGATACTTACGGTGCAGCAACGTCATTAACTGACTCAAAATCAAGTTTCACAAGATCAAATATATTATGAAGGGAATATTGAGTCATATGGATCCCTAATGTTTTTAATACAGTAGGCGTCTTTTGTAAGAACCGTCTGTTTGATGCTCACTGAGAATTATTGTACGTTCAGTCATCTGCATCTCAGACTCATGGAGGCTTTAATCATCAGTGTGCAGAGACCTTGCACGAGACTTTGCAAGAAGTTTTTCATACAAGATCCAGTGTGAATTTGACCTGAGATGTCCCATGTGGGATGTAAGGAACACAGAGCAGCTGGTATTTCTGTTCACAACTTGCCTCCATTTAACTGCCACAGAGCATTGTTCCATCATTCATACAGCCATGGCAGCAATCGGGCCTTGCTGTAGTCAAATGTGGGTCTTATCTAGTTATCTCAGATCATTGGATTATGTTGCCTGTGCTTCCTGTTTTACTGAATTTTAAAAATTCTGGTTTAATTCCTTTCACATGATTAATGTATAGAAATGTCTAGAATTGTTGAACATCCTGTTGAATGTACACCTGATCTATAGTGATTTTTCAGAATAGACTGAACACATATTTCAACAAACTCAACAAATATGGGAATGACAAAAAGTCTCTGTAATTTTAACATGCAGTTTAACTTTCACATTCCTTTTGGTGCTAAACAGGAGCTGTGTTTCGTTTATCATGGAGTTTTAATGTGCTGCCCATAAATATTATCTACAAGTTTTAAAATTGTTGTTGTAGGAACATAGCATACATTTATGATGATGGATAGCATGTTTAATTCCAGCTCACCCTCCCAGATATTACCAATATCCTTCTTGCTATATCCTTTTTTACAGTGGTGTTTTAAACATAGCGGCTGCTTAGCTAAGAATACATTTCTAATGGGATATTAGATCACAGATTTGTTGTTGTTTTCCCATTACACTTTATTTATTCTGATGTTACATATATGTAATATTTAAAATGTAGTTACTCAAAACCATATTAAAGTTAGTCACATAAATTAATGTAACAGTTCAATCTTTAATTGAAACTGACATAAAAATAACATTAAGTCAATCACATGTCTACATTTTCCTCTTTGCGTGCTGATTACACAAGACAAGGTTTGGGTTTGGGATGTAGACTTATGAATAATTTGGACTAAGAGAAGCGTGATCAGTTCTGTGTGCCTCTGTTTTTAGAGTGCATGATATCTGTGGGAGTCCTGATCCTGGGAGGAGAAACGTAGCCCCTGCATTCACACATAAACACATCCTTTGAAAGTAATATGAAACTGTGTGTGTCGCTGATGTAATTAATGGTATTTTTTCCATCTTGTTTTTCAGGATTGTGTGGACGCTACGGCAGCAGGTGTTTTTCTAATTGGATTTTAGCCCACTGACATTCTCCCACGGCCATGGAATCGGTATGTAGATAAAAATATTTTTAAACTAGAACATCGGGCTTGTTCTTGCTCCTTTTTAATGCATCTGTTGGGGAAGCACTTAAGTGCCTGTTTTTGTTTTTGTTTTTGTTTGTTTTTTTCAAAAATAGGTTTTTGGCTGTTTCTGTTTCATTTTTTTTTTATTCGTGGATTATTAGATGTATTTTGGACTGTGTATGTGTGTGTATGTGTGCATGCATGTGTGGGCATTCAAGCACAACAGCTTGTTTACCTAAGAAGCCACAAAGACGCCCAAAGTTGTGCCAAATATGTGACTTTGGAAAACACATTTTGTTTTGCATATTTTTATTATCTAACTTTATATATTATAACAGAATGTCTGGTGAGTTAACTTTTCTTTATTTAACTAAATATTTAAAACTGAGTAGAGTTTAATATATGTTTGGGATACTGATCTAAAACTATCATGTTGTATGCTTTAGGTTCTACTCTTTGTTAGTTAGCAGGAGATTGGGAGTGCAGGACGTGCTTGTACCAACAGGCAGGCTGAAAGCACTGTAGTGGAATGCATGTCTTAAGAATGAGGCTTAGTGCGTGCCTAACCTCTGCTTTCCTGTCCCATTGTCAGAGGTTGTGTGTGTGCTTGTCTGTTTTAAAGGCTATAAAAAGTAGGTCACAGCCTGTATCGTGCAGAACTAGTGTGTCCAACAAACGTCGTCTAAATCCCCCGTCTGTTTTACTCACATATGCATCGCTCGCATAGATATTTTTCCAGTTAATATCGTGACTGCAGATGAAATTTCTATGTACAATTATGGCCCGTGAGTGTAAAACTGTATCTAATATTAATCAGAACAACTGTCATGAAGTCCACGCCACAGCTTGATGGCCTTAGCTGCTCAATGTTTCTGTCAACAAACATGCTGCATGAAGAAATGAAAAGGTTTGGCATGTTAAAATACAGCTTACAGTTAGAACACATACCAAGTGAAATCTGAAAACGGAGCATAAGCTCGAAATGTAAAGATGACTTTGAACACTTTTTATCAACAAGAAATAAGCCAAACATTCTGATAATGAATATGACAAAGGAACCAGCGGGTTTACGTTTTAAAATATTTGTTGCAGAGTGATCAGTGTCTAGACCTTTCTGTAGTTCTGACACCGCCAGCTGGAGCTCTGGCTTGTCCCTCTCTTCCTCTGCATAAATTAATCTCTCTCCCCAAGTCTCTAAATCTCTTCTTCTCCTTCCACCCGCCTCTGTTACATCTGCATGTCTGTGGCTGTG
The DNA here is from genome assembly GCA_006937955.1 of Pachypanchax playfairii. Lineage (NCBI taxonomy): Eukaryota > Metazoa > Chordata > Actinopteri > Cyprinodontiformes > Aplocheilidae > Pachypanchax > Pachypanchax playfairii. The sequence continues at coordinate 2,327,512 of SSNP01000050.1, forward strand.
CTGCAGCAGGAGCTGTTTCTGTTTACCTCTCCGAGCTGTCTATATCTGCTTACTGTCAGTGGAAACCAAGGAAACTGATCACAAAGCTTATTATGGTGCCAGGAGTTGAATGTTTGTGTGTGTATGAGCCTTTGAAAGCTGAACACACACACACTCACTCTCACACCATCCCTCTGCCGCTCTGCTCCCCCCTCACCTCATGTGATGCCAGTCACATGTTTTCCAGGCAAGCAGCTCAGTAAATCAGAATCAGACTTTAATTTTAACTGCTTCAAATCCTTGACTTGGTCTTCAGGGTTAGCAGACTCAGGTTACTAGTTTCCTTGTCTGTGTTTTAGTTTATTACCTATGTCTTGATTCGTCTTCCTTTAAGCCACTTATAAAGCTACAGCCATGATTGTCTACTATAAAGGTCATGAACAAAATTTGCTCAAGGGCCAGAATATTTTTAAGTAGACATTGTGGAGGCCAATGTTACACTGACCGTCTCTGGTACTTGTGGCCTGCGTATTTCAAATTCTGCAGTTTTTTTCTTTTTTAAAGGGGTTAAACACATATACAGTTTTATTTATTACAATCTCCTCTGAGTTTACTCTTGAAACACTGTAGATTAATGTTATACTTGGAAAATAAATAAAAAAACAATATATGCTTCACAAGATAATTTGACTTAATTTAAATAAACATAGCTAATGTGACAGTTTATAGCGAAACACTTCCAATGAAGCATATTTAGATTGAACACACATCTAAACAACATGTACAGACTGTTTGTATGTGTCCAACCTGAAACTCTGTCATAGACGCCCATGTAAACACCTGCATTTAGCCAAGATTGGGTTACATGTCATACAAATGAGCTGGATTTGGAAATTCTGGTTTTCAACCATTTCTTGCATCTTACTGAGTTACACAACCACATCCTGAATACAGTGTGCTTTCTGATTGGCTGTGACACTAAAGCTATTAAAACTTTGAGGTGTACTACAACTGATTTATCTGTCTGATTGTGCACAATGTTTTATTTCACTGGCCAGATTGAAGGAGCACACCAGCCAGACATGACCCAGAGGCTCATTTCATTCTGACTACAGTCTCAGGATAGAAGCTTAAAAGGGAGATGTCACTGAGTCTGATTTACTGCAGATGAAAGGCTAAAATTCTTGTAATCATACCTCCTCAACTGGTTCCTTTACAGCTCCACTTCTATCTCCTCCTCTTCGTCGTCGTCCTCCTCCTCCTCTAAAGCTGGGCTTGTTCCTTGGTGGGGATTAGTTTGAGAATCAGCTCTGAACAAGGAAGTAGGCCCTGCCAGTCAAATTACATAACTCACCCCCACTACTGCAGCTCAGCCTGGTCTGGCTGGAGAGACGACCATAGGGGCTTTGTTTTCCCAACCATCCCTTTTTTCCTCCCCTGTGCTTCTCCTCCCCCTTCCCTTAGAGGCAGACTTCATACTGATGCTTTATAGAAGGAGTCTGTTTGCAGGGAACAGGGGAGCCTCTGTAGCTGGAAGTGTAGGGGAATCGGCTAATAGCAAGCTGAATGGCAGCAAGCTCACATTCTAGATGGGGGAATTTTAAGCCCACTGTTGGTCATACAGTTTCAAGGAAATGGAGAGCAAAGAAATCTAGTACTGTGCATTGTTTCCTTCCAGAGGTTTTCATGTTAGCATGTATGCTTCATTGTCTGTTGAGTTTCACCAATTTAAGAGGCTGAAAAACCTAGAAAGAATTCCCTAAATTATTAGATTTTTTTTTCATGTTCCACTAATTTTACTCCCATTAGCACATTGTACCACACCTTCCATTACTATAATACTACAATAAGGTGGTATTCTAGTTGGCATGTCAACTTAACGATGATTTTCTTGAAAACGGTTTCTATTCTTCACCGGTTAAATCATTCTACCCTCAGATTATTTTATTATGACATATAGCTGCGAAACACAGAGACAGTTTAACATCCCTTTCTTTTTGATAAGTTAAGAAATCCAACATGTTGTGACGTGAAATCTTGACCTTTTATTACCAGTGCCTGAGTAAATCCCCTCACAGTTATAAAAGCTGTAAGTTATACAGTACATGTTCCAGCAGATTGTTGGGTGTCTGAATCTCACACTGTTAGCTGTCTGCATGTCGTGAAAGTTCATGTCTGAATTCACTGATCACTGTTAGTAACCACTTACAGACACGTTGTTACATTTTAAAATGCAAAACAGTCAATATCTTTTATCAGATCATGTGACATTTTTGAAGGTCTGTAACCAAAAAAACCTTTAAACCATGAACCTTCTGTCAATTTCCCTCAAAAGTGCAGACTTTAAACTCGCTCCTAAGTTTTTGTTTGACATCAACAGACCATGTAAAACCAGCGATATGATGATTTTATTTTCATATTTTTAAAAAAGTTTATTCAAATGAAAAAGTAGGATATGTGGGTGTTGCATGATTGTCAATTTTTTTTTATCACAAAGTGGAAAAAAGTGGCTGAATCGGCTTATGCCAATCTATAAGACAAAGATACCAGAGCCTTCTGACGCTGGTTGGGGTGCCGAACCGGAAGTCACCTGCAGGAGCTAGTGTCGACAGAATGGATTGTTTTATTAGGAAAAAGAAAACTGTTTATTGAACACGTTAGTGGTTTTTATGAAAATAGGAAGTACATGTTTTCAACATTCATTTGAGGATTTTTCTGTATGTTGTGGCCTAAATTTCAGGTAAAGAAGGTTAAAGTAAAAAAAAAATAATAATAATCCAATCATAAAGCTGAAGCTCATCTGGTTGAAAATAATTCTAAACTCAGTTTGGTAAACATTTTTATAAGGGCAAAATCAAATATATGTGAAAATGTATAACAAGTTAATATATTAAACTTATTGGGTGTTTTGTTTCCTGAATTCTCGTGTCGTCTCGACATGGCGCATCAGTAAACAGTCAACACATGCAGGTAATTTGTGTTTGAGGGTCTCTGTCCTGTTTTAATGTTTCACTCATAAACATAATTAAACCTTTTCAAATCAGTTTCAAATCACACAGTAAAACTTGTTAAGTAGAAATAGATCAACACATCACTACATTTAGTCTGCTTTTTCAGCATTTTTCTGCTTTCACTGGAAAGTCATAGTTGCTTTTTAGACATTGTTTTTTCTGAATTTTAATTACATGTTAAAACACGATCTCAGAGCATCTCTGCAGGATGATCGGATTAAGGCTCATTGCTTCTTGACATGTTGGTGGTCTTTGAATTGCTCTGCATTTTAGTATCTACTCACTGTCATTATCTGGAGTGTAGCATTTTCAAAGGTGACTGCCATGTCATAATCACTCCATTTATTTAGAATTGCTTCCATCTATTTTCAAAATAATCTGAAACAATATTTGCTGCATCTAGTTTCTGTTTTTTCCCTCATTTCCACGTCATCTATAGAATTGTTCACGGATTTATCACCTTGTCATGGCTTTTGTTTTGTTTGTTTTTGTTTTATTTTTCCAGATGTTAACTATAAAATATTTCAGTCACAACAAAAGACCATTATGCAAATTATGTAATTATCCCAGTGATCTCGGTTTAAATGTAAAATCCAAAACAGTCAAGGACTCAGTGTCTCTGGCTTGCATTTGTATACAATCTTGGCTTCATCTCTCCATTTGGAGATGGGATTGGGTGTTCTTTCAGTACATCAGCAATGAGCCAAGTTCCCATCAAAGAGTAGCTGCTACACCATAGACTGTGTTTAGATGTGATGGCTAATTTTAGACTTGCTAGGCCCTTGTCCAAGATGGTGGAGGATAAGATAACATTGAAATAGTCATCCCTGCTTCCACAGTTAGATTTTGTTTGTACACCCAATAATTCTCATTCAGCCTTTTAAGTGCTTCACACAAATTAAAATGTTTCTATAAAAAAAATTATGTTTTCATTTCTCAAGATGTTTTGAGTCCACTTGTAATTTTTCAAGCAAGTGCATGAATGACAAATATAAAGATCTGTGGAAATAAGTGTCTGTCAATAATAGGAGGCAATGAAAACGTGCAATTTTACCCCTACAGGAAACTAACATCATCAATTGTTGCTGATTCACACTAACTTCAGGGTTAATTCCTGTTATTTTGATACAATAATAAGGAAAACACGTATTAAATAAACACAGAATATATTAAATAAATTAAAAGATTTATTCTGTGGAGCCTGAGCTTTCTGCGATAGACTGGCGACTTGTCTAGGTTGTAACCCTGCCTTTCACCCCATGACCCTGCATAGGAAAAGGCAGTTATAGGAAATGGATGGATGGATCTTAGAGAGGGTCTCATCAAAAAGTTTACTTTTACTACTTCATCTCAAGTGTACTATTTAAACAGATCTTTGTTTGTAAGGCCCAATATAAAAAAATAATTTGGACACTTACAGCTTCTGGTGTGAATGTACAAAACATAGTGGTTTCTATAAGAAGGGGTTAAGGAATAAAATGGGATCCACCCTAAATCTCCCTAAAACTGCTTTTCTGAGAGTAAAGTTGAAGCCAAGCTAAAGGTTGTTGGTGTTAAAAGACTCCAGAGAGAAGTTGAAATATGTGCAGCTTCCAGTCATAATAAAAACAATATTGGACTATTTTCTGTTTAATTAAGGTCAGAAAAAACATCTGGTTTAAAGAAATTTGGCTTGGATTTTTTCCTGTTTGTTTGTTTATTTGTTTATTCTCCCCCAGTGATCTAAATTACATCAATTTAAAGAGAAAATAACAAACCCACAAAATACTTGGTTACATTTTTACTGAGCTTGCACAACATGTGCAGAACTGTCCCTGTCTGGCCCCACTCTCCTGTCCCCTCACAGCCACAGAGCAGTGACCTTGGTTTCAAGTAGCTATACTCTGTTAGAAAGCCAACACCTCTCTGGGGATAGGCTGACCTTGTTGTCTGACACACTGTAAGTCTGCATAACCCCCCCACTCTCTTTTTGTCAGTTATGTATTCACTCACTCTCACCTCAAACTCAGGTGTTCATACCAAGTCCTTTTGGGTTGTTTTCAGTATTTACATGTGTTGTTCATGCAACTCTTTTTGTTGAGTGGATTTAATACATAGGTAGAGGAAATCTGGAGACTCAGCAGGTTTGGGCCTCTCCCTAACCAGGTGTTCCTTGTTCAGACAACCTGCCCTTTCAGTGACAGCATATTCTGTTTATGAGGATGTGTGCAGCAGTGCATGTTGGTGTCCCCTCCCCTTATAACCTTGCCTTTGATTTCCTCCAGCTGTTTGTCTATGCACAGCGAACGGATAGGACCAGGCATGCATATCCACTTCATCAAAGGCTCACATCTAAAATAGTTTTTAGTCTCTTTATCCTGCTGTCTTCCATCTTTTATGTCACCATTATTCCTTTTGTTTAATGTTTCTAACAGCATAGTAAATCCAAAGTAATTTTCTGTGATGTGGGTACAGGAAGTTATTTTATTAGAATCAGACAAAGGACTCATCCAGCTGTTGCCTCTGTCAAACAAACGCTGTAGTCAAGTTGCTGTGATTTAAGATTATTATTCTAGTGGCTTTATCTGAATTAAGTGAACAGTATTTCCTGAACTTGTTTACAGAGTTTATTTTGAGTCATTCAAATGCTACGAAATATGTCTTTAGAGATATATCAAGAAAAAGATTCTTTAGCCTCGGGGCCCGAGCATGTTTGGACCAACAAAGATGTTTGACAGCTGCGCCTGCAGTAGCAAAGACTCTGTGTAAACAAACCAGTCCTGCTAACTGTAACCTGCCAACCAAGGGCAAATATTTAGGACGGCCCAGAGATTTTCACATTCTCAATGAACTTTTTAGATTTGCACAAAAAAAAAGTTGTACAGCTGTTCAAAATACTACACGTGGGTAGTCAGTAAGCAGAGTGAACCTTCCCTGGAGGAAGGATGTCTGAATGCTGGTTCATTCAACAAAATGACATGAAACTCAGGCTGTGTGTGTTAGTTATGTGTAGAATAGAAAAGAAGTGGATACGCGTGGCTCTTTCAGTCATTCCAGTCACTGTAACACATTTAACTAAATACATCAACCTGATCCTGAGATACATTCTAACCCTCATCATTTGTGAAAGGACACGAGCAACCTTGGGGTGTCTGCCTTTACCAAAGTCGTAACAGTAGTGGTAACAAACCTGTAATGGTTGACATGAAAGGAACGGCCAACTTCACAGCTCAAAGATGTGACGTAGAGATGACACATTTCTGGGCGTCCTGCTGGCTGCAGGGTTTCAAAGCATAAACAGCAGTCAGCATCATTTCCAAGGTAAAAGAGAAGGGGAGCCAATTCTTTGCACAAATGGGATTTTTTCCCACGTGTACAGTAACAGCAAATTGAGACGACTGCAAGATTTATTCACATTTTGAAAAGAATGAGGGCGATATCTGCCACGCATTTTGCATGTAATGTTCCACATTGACAGCAATGAGTTCCACTCTACACCTCCCTTGGTTCTGCGATGTTGGCTAAATTAATGAAAGCTCACTTCCTCATGGGACTTAGCTGGCATAAATGCTGATTAATGAACAGTCGGGCAGCCTAAAGATGTTTTGTGTTTGTGGGAATATCGCAATCTGTTTTGTCAAAGAGGCTTGAGTTAGGTCCTAGACAACAACAATTAAAATCTAAAAGTGTGTAAGAATTTGACTTGTTTGGCACAAATAATCTTTTCTTGTGGATTTTTTGAAGAAATCTGTTTGCTTTTATCTAAATCTTGGCACACACCAAACAAACGGACTAAGACCCCCTCAAACGATCCGTGAATGCATAACTTCATTTATTTATGCAACTCAGAACCACTTGAGCCACCTTCATATATGTCTTAGGTTTTTTGGGACATTTGCTGTTGGAAAAAAACACCTCTGCAAAACCTACACATATCAAAATAGAATATTATACTGAAATACAGCTTTGATTTGGAGGTCCTGAAGTTGTGTGAAGGAAATGAACTTTATAGAAGCTGTTCAGTTAGAAAATCACATTACTCATGTGTTTTCAGGCAGCTGTTGTGTAGATATAAAAACTGAGCATGTAAACCAGGATTAAGCTGCTTTGGTCTGTATCAGAAAACAAAGTACAAGTGTGAACATACCTTAAAATCTCTTACAGATTTCTACACTGTTTATCTGAGAGCTGCTCTATGTGTTTCCCATCTGAATCAACATGCCTGTGCTTCTCCAGTGAAATGTGTTATACATCCTTAACAGTTTGCCATGGAAAGTGGTTGTAAGTTTGTTTTATCTGTTTTTAGATAAACCCTAAAGCCACCATCACACTGTTTTCTACTCTGTTTTAATCAGGCATTGTGTGTGTTGGTTGATTTGCTTGCTAACTTGCTTGTTATGGTGCTGGAGTCATCTGAACACAAAACATTGCTCAAAGTTTTTGCTGTTTTGTATCAAGTTACAGTTTCAGCTCCTGATGTAAAAGGCTGATCTGAGCTCTTCCAGCCTGCTGTAGCAGGTGAGGTGAGATATATAGTTTTACAACCCCAATTCCAAAAGGGTTGGAAACTGTGTAAACTGTAAACAAAAAACAGGATGCAGTGATTTCAAATCTCATAAATTCAGACTTTATTCTCAATAAAACATAAACTTTGTTGAAACTGTGACATTTCACCATCACTTAGAAAATATTATCTAATTTTTAATTTGATGGCAGCAGCACAACTTAAGAATTTGGAACAGGGTAATGTTGTGTTGCACCTACTCTTCTTTTAACATCTGTCTAAAAACATCTGGAAAGTGAGGAAACCAGCTGCTGGAGTTTTCAGTGAGGAATGTTGTCTGATTCTTGTCTGATACAGGATTTTAGCTAGTCAACACTTTTGGGTCTTTGTGGCCAAATTTGTTGTTTTATATTGGTGAAAGATCTGGACTGTAGGTAGATCAGTTGACCTGTGAAGTCATGTTGTTGTGAAGGATGCAGTAACATGCATGAGATGTTTTCCAGATTGGATGTTGTTCTAAAACCTCTGTGTACTTTTCAGCATTGATGGAGTCTTTCCAGATCTGTCCACACCATAGTCACTAATGCAACCCCACATCATCAGAGATGCAGGTTTTGAACTGTCCACTGATAAAAAGCTGAATGGTTCCTCGCCTCTTTAGTCTGCAGGACACGGTGCTCATGGTTTCAAAAATAATTAAAATTTGGACCAAATCTGACCAGATAACAGTTTCCATTTCACCTCAGAACATTTTAAATTAACTTTAACTTAGAGAAGACGTTGGTATTTCTGGATGTGTTCACATCTGGCTTCTTCTTTATATGATGCATCTTTAACTGGAGTTTGTTGATCACATGATAAACTGTGTTGACAGTGAGGTTTGGAGGTGTTTTTCAACCCATACAGTGATGTCCAGTAGAGAAACATGTATGTTTTAATCCAGTGCCGCCTCAGTGTCCACACATCGGGATCATCCAGTTGTGACCTTTGACCTTGTCCCTTCCACACAGATTCCTCCTGATTCTCTGATGATGAGGATTCTTTGGTAATATTATTTACTTTAGATGGTGGATCTCCAAAGCCTTTGCAAGTTTATTTTGAGGAACATTTTTTACAAATTGTTTGACAATTTTTAAATGCAGTTTTTCACAGATTGTTGAACATCTGTCCATCGCAGTCTCTCAGATGTAACAATGTGCATTTTACACAGTATCCCAATTTTTTTAGAAATTGGGGTTGTAATATGATAATTCTAATGTTCAGGGTTAAAGATGCAATTATCAAACAGAAATGTTTTTACTGCTTCTATACAGTTTTTTTTTTCCCACCATCATGCACTTGTCACACGTCAGAATTTAGTTTGGTAAAATGACTTGTTATATAGAGAAAAGTGGCTCTATTAGGACTTTTAGTGTTACACCTCTCCAATGTACTGCACAAGTTCCTTGAATGACAAGTCATGTCTCTTTTCCTGGCTATGTCGGAATGAAGGGAAAAAACTGAGAGACATAGTATTGAGTGACAAAATCCTGTCTCTTTAACACTGTGAAGCCATTACTGTTTCTTTCACGTGTGACAGGGCTTGACTGTAGTCACTGAAACTGTTTTAAAGAGTCCATGGGGAGGGAAAATCCTCTAGTCTTTAATACAAAATCCAAACTTTTAATTGACAAGATTAAACTTTGATTCATGTTAAGGATGATTATTTTCTGTACATTTTAAACATTTATGTTGGCATGTTACTATGTTTCTTTTGGGTAGAAAAATGCTCTTGCAAAAATACTCCATGTCTTTGTTTTGATGTGTGGTGTTGTATCTGTGTTCCTACACATGATGACAGACTGCATTCTAACCAGCAGCTGTTCAGGACAGACAAAACCTGATGGATAAATATGTCTACACCATCTTCTCATTCTATCCTTTTTCAGCCTGCAGGAGCAGAATAGGTGTGTGTGGGAATACTTATAGTACTGTGCAGACACAACGAGCCTGTGACAGTGAAAAAGACCTGCCTAAGTAGAATTTTGCTTACATGGTGTGTGTTCTCATCTGTGCTAATGCTCCTGTCTCCATGTTGGAACTCGTGTTCTGCTCAGGTCCTCTGCTCGCTCTCTCCAACTCATTCTCTCTGGAGCACTCAGCTGTCTGATCTCTCCGCCATGCTAGCACTTTGCATGTTTTTTTTTTTTTTTCCCTGAGCATGTCTTTCCTTTTTCTGGTATAAAGAGTCATTACAGCTCGTGAGATTCTCTGGCTGTCGGACAAATGTTTTACCTACTCAGCCTTCGATCTTCTTGGCTTTTAGTGTTAGATGTTTTACTGAAGTACAGCAAATTTATTCTATAAAAAAAATATTTTCCCCTAGATCAACAGTTATCCTCACTGGTTTCATGAAACATACATTCATGGTCGTTGTCAACATTAGAAAATGTGAAACATTTTAAAGCAGGTGGAAAATTTGAGCATCTCTTTTATCATTTTAATAACTGAACCAGTCATATAACTAAAACCAGTTAATGTCTTTATTTACCCCAACACGCCGTGTGTCTGTCCATTAATAGGACTAAAGCAAAGTTTTGCTGTTAAGAATTTTTTATCACAAATCCTGTAACATCTGATTTTTATTACATGTGTAATACTTACTTTATTATTACTCCAAAAACTTCTGCCTATCAAGATAACCAATTTGTCATAGTGTGTACTTAAGCCACTTTACTTTTTCTGTACTATTGTAATTAAAACAACCACCATTTCAATCTTTTCCCTTTCCTTTGAAGATTCAAACAAATGATCCGTATGTGTTTACACTTACTTTGAGTCAGATTTGGTGGAGGAATACAGGGTTCTGGTTTAATGGAGAATCAATGAACAGTGAGTGAAGTTTCAGGAAGACACTCCCCCTGCTCTGCTAACCACTTTAAATAGAAAACCCCAAGGGAAGATCAATATCAAGTCTCCCTGGTTTCGTGGGGTGAAAGCTTTGTGTGGAACGCTGCTGCTGTATTTTTACACTGTGATCATAGTCTGTCCACAAACATGTTGTTTTTTATGTAGGAGAGACATGCAGGTACACAAGATGGATAGACAGATATGCATATGAGTCTTATTCCTCTCTAACTTATCCGTTGGATGTGTAATAGATGTTTTTTCATCATTCTTTTTCATACCTTGCTGTAAGATTTATAATTCTGCTTTCAGTTTCTTTTAAACATTCCCTTTTACCTCCAGTCACTTCTCTTTTACCACCACATTTTCTCCTGTATTTGGCAACACACAAAAGTGAGAACTGATTAGATAGAAAGATTTGTCCAACACTTTGAGGCTATCATTATGTTTGTCAAAATTACATAATAATTGGCCTGTTATTTTTCATGGCACTGTCATAGTTTAGGCCAATTTACTTCATCTAGAAACCTTTTTTAGCTGAAAGTAAATGCAGAAACATCCATATATCCATCCTTATGGATTTTATACCTGCTTGTTTACCGAGTATTGCAGGAAGCTGAAGTCTATCGCTAAACAGTCATTATGCGAAAGGTGTGGTTACACCCTGAACAGGTCATGCAAAAATGTCTTTTTTTTCTTATTTGGTGCTTTTAAATCCAAAACTTCAGAAATGGCAAACATGACAGGTTCATAGTAAAAGACTGAAACATAAACAACGACTACCTCTCTCATTTAGTCCGTCTGCTCTGTCCACTGGAAACACGTGGAATCAGGACTTTTCATTTAGTTTCACTAACCAGTTTTCATACGCGTGAAAATTATTTCAGTATGATATTAGACAATTGCAATTACATGACTGTTTGAATGGACATTATAAGATTCTATTGGAATTACAGTCTTAAGTAAACATACCAAAAAACACAATCTTCCTGTTTATTATACTTGAAACATCAATATACTGAATAAATTATTTAATTTTGGTATCATATTGTGGAGCTTTCACATTTGATGCACATAAATAAACAAAAACATGAAGGTGAAGTTGACGTCAATCTCCAACACAATAAAAACATGAATGTAGTTAACAAAATATTTCAATCAAAAACAGTTACATTGACAGAATAAACATATTTGACATCTGTGGGATAAATGTTTTTCTTAAAGAGTCTTTTATACTCGTTCTTCTGAAATACTAATTTTGAGGTACCTTGTTACTGTTTATCCTAAAGCCCTTTTAGTAAACCCTTTAGTATTTTCATATTTTAGATCTTTTTCTCATGGTGTGAGGAAAAACATTTAAGTATAAAATATTTTCCTCAATATTAAGTCTGAAATGCTCGTATTTTGTTTGTTTTAATATAAAAGCCTTAAATATGTAAAGATAAAAAGTCTGTAATTACAGAAACTGCCAGGACATTTCATGGTAGTCTGTATTTAATGTCTTCATGTATTTGGCTGTGAGCTCTGCTGGGGGTGAAAAAGCAAGTTATTTGTTTAATTTTCTTGGCTTAATTTTTCCGGCAATGTCTTCCACCTCATTATTCAACGTTTGCTCCAGTTATGTGAGTTATATTTAGAATTGTTGTTGGGGAAACCAACACTCGGTGTGTAACAAAGATACTTGGTGACTTTTTCTTTTGGTTTGAGTGAAGTGCAGTAAAGAACTTCTAATAAATAAAGACAGTGAGCCTTGGATTTAAATCACTGCAGTTCTACCCCTGTTCATGTGTCCGTGTTAATCCCTGGTTGTTATTTAAGTCTTCTGTTGCTGTCCGTTTCACCTTACTTACCTTCAGTGTTGCTGTTTTCACATATCTGTGCTAACACACTTAAAAAATGTATTTGCCACTTAAACTCGTACACAATTGTTTCTTGTCTTTATACATTTTTAATGAAATTTCCAAGCAAACCTCAACTATTTTTACATGCTCTAATATTTCACAAATGTATGAATGATTTATCCCAAGCAGTTGTATCGTATTTCTTTCTTGTGGTGCTAGCATGTCAGTGTAAACCCAAAACGGTGTCCTGCAGTGTGGTGATTGGCATGTGTCTGACACATAACTACAGGAATTAAATTGTCAGAGATGTTTTAGAAGAAAACTGGAGACTATACTTTATTCAGGCATTGCAAAGCCTGAACACGCTACTTGTTTTTTATTGGTTTGTAAGGTTTTAAACAACAGAGTTCTTGGATCTCAAGACAACAGCTGTGTTGGGTTGAATTAAATGAATATATATCACCTACCCTCAAATAATGGCACAATTTGAACACTGAGTACTGTGATGTGAGGTCCAAGATTTCAGTTAACACGTCAGATTCTGACCAGTCATTCCGTTGATTGGCCCAACATCATACAAAGAAATGAAAATAACAACACTTTAAACGCACAGACTGATAATGGCGTGTTATTGGTTTTTTTCTTCTTCTATCCATACCCAGAACTGAAAGTGACTCATTTTCGTCCACCCTCTCATTTAGAGCGATGTGCTTGTGTGGAGCTCGTGGCTTGTTTTGTGACAGTGATGTGTTCAGATAAGCACTGCAGGACCGGTTACTATCTTCTTTTTCTGCCCTGCGTTCTTTTCTGCTCCTCTCAGCCATATCACAAAGCATCAGACTCGCCTACAGAACAGGTTTGGATGTACAGTGATATAATGCATGACACATTTAAACTAATGTTGAACAATTAAACCTACAGACTGAACACGTGTGCAGTTCTTCTGTTTATGCACTTTGTCCAAGTGAAAGTTATCTACACAAACAGTCAAAATGTTGGCCACTTATTTTAAATAAATGGTGAGTTGTGTCTAACTTTTGGGATTTTGTCATATGTGACCTTACTAAACTGCTATTAAATTATTTGTATTGGTGGGAATTTGAGTCTGGATAGGGAATGTTTGTAAAGCTAAACATAATGTAAAGCTTCTGGCTTTGCATTAGCTTGTTGAATGACTGTTTTACAGCCATTTCCATTGCAGTTTGAAGTGCTGACGAAGCGAATTGTGGGGCTGTTAGGCTGTCTAGACAATGCCTGTAACATTTCACCTGACTGTCCTGACCATCTGCCATAAGCTCCATTCAGATAAGCACCATGTTCTCTCAACGTCCTCGCCAACCTCACATCCAGTAAATGTTTTTTTTTTATGCAGCATATCCTGCTGATGCTTGACAGTTATTTTCTTAATGAATCACATAACTCTGAATAAACCACTTTCCAGAAAAGACAGATTTATAGAAGCTGCTTTGTTTTTGCTTTTTGTGAAAGTCTGTTTTTGACTGTAAGTGATTAGAATCCCATGGCTGATAATTGGTGTATCAATGGTTTTGCTGGAATCATATGTACTTTCACGATAAAGCTGGCATCAGCTGGAATATAACTCAGCAGCATTGATTTGGGATGTTTAACATAAACTGTGTCAGACGTCTTAATGCTAAACCTTGTGACTAGCTGGTCACACAGTGTATCATCACTGCATCATACTCTCGAGCTGCAGTGCTGCCTTGCTTTTACAGATATTGACCACTTGAGTTCTGCGACTACATCCCTTCGTGGCCCAGAGGAAAGTCAACTTTATAACCCTAACCTCCATTGTTGTTACATAAATTACACCAACATGCAAAGGCATCTCAAACCCAGATTGAAAGTGTTTTGTGAAAAGGACCGCTGATATTTTCATTACAGTGGAATCAGGTTTTGGTGTTTATGAGCATGAAGTCCTCTTGCTTTATAGCCGGAAAAAGAAAGCCACTTAGAAATGCCTGTGGTCATTTACACGTGACCCGCTCAAGCTGTCCTATCCCGCAACTGTGTCAAAGGCATTACGGAAGCAGGGCTGTTTCTTAGCGTCGTCTACTCCCCACCCCCACTTCACACTTACTCGCAAGCTTTCCTCTGTGACTACCTTTGCTGGCTGCACCGAGCCAATATCTACCCCCAATCCACCCCTGTCGTTACACATATTACACCAGGGTGGTAGGAAAAGACCTGAGTCCTGACTTGGAAATGTTGTGTGAAAAGATTTACATCCACTGTAAATTTGAATAGCTCCCTAAATGTGGTAGTGTCAGATCTAGAACCCCCCCCCCCAAAAAATAGGGATTTGTGTTTAGTCTGAAGCACAGGAGTGACATTATTTTATTTTCTGTACTTTTTATGTTGTTCTAGTTGAAGAGTGTCAGCAGCAAACAGTTCAGAGCAACCATGTTGTCTTAAAAAGTGACTGACATTTAATTACTTTGATTTACAAAGGAAGGAAACGGTTTTAAAATTAAACCTACAATAATAGCTGGTTTTCATGATCCTTCCTAAAATTAATTGGGGAATAATATTTTGAATTTCTGTTCAGTGGAAGTTTGGTTGTCATAGATACAGATGAAAGTGTCCTCAAGTTAAAAGCCAGTTGTGGAACAGTACATTTTGTGATTGAATCTGTCACACAGGGAAAGTACAAGAATTTTAATTCTCAAATAAACAAGTTTACTGACATTCCCAGAAATGGCAGAATGAATTCTCCATTTTCCAGAGAGGAATACAGATTGACTTTATATTTATATTATGTTGTTCTTCTTATTGAAAATCTGACTGTTGGTGCCTAATGGGGATTTTTTTCTCTGTGCTATGAAGTCGTCTTTATGTTTCCCGACATTTGTTTTATGGGATTTATTTCCCTTCATCTTACTAAAATTAAGTAATACTCACCACACAACCCTGAAATATGTGTCATCACCAATAACACGTGCAGTAATTAAATCTTTCTTGAAGTTACGTTTGTTTACATGTAACTTTGTCATGCTCAAAGCAGACTAAGAAGCATTTTCTGTCAATGATGGCTCTTCATTCTCATGAATTAGTAAGACAAAGCTTGTGTATTTATTTATTCGTTTGTATGTTTCTTAAACAGAGTTTAGTTTGTGGGGTTCAGGTAAGGGATGCATTTCCCAGAGTTCCACCAGGTCTTTCCTTTTCTTTCATCACTGAGCTACATTTGTTTTTCCCCTGCTGAAGTATTGGTGACCTCATGCTTTGTTGACTTTTGCTCCAGTTGGCTTTGTATTCTACATCCTTTGCTTGGCTGTGGTTAATGCAGACGACAATAAAGCTGCACAGAAATTAGATCCTAGCAATGAAAACAGAACATCACTTGTTGCCGACAAATAAGATGGACAGACCATGATAATGTTACGCCACTAATGTTTTCTCTCATAGTTCTTGTGAGCATTAATGTGTTGTGTCATCATTTCGATGGTAGCGTAGTGCAACACTTTTTTCAACATTTAAAACAATCTACCAGTATCACAGTGAATCATTTGTCTGCACGTGTATTCAGTAAGGAACCACAACCCAATTAGGTATATTTTTTTCCTGTTTCCTAATCTCATATTCATTTGTTTTTAATACAAATTTAGTTTTCTTTGTACTAAAGCCTTTTCACTTTGTCAGCTGTGTTGATAACAATGAAGGAAGTTGGCAATCCAAAACTGTTATTGAGACCTCTGAGTTTCCAGTAAAACTCTTTAAGATTAACAATGGGATTATACAAAGAGAATTTAACAATGGGATTATACAGAGAGAACTTGTTGAACTTTATAGGTCAGTGTTTCTCATTTAATACATCGTGGAAAGTTGTACACAAAATTTGTGTTGCTTAAAAAAGCCAATTTAGTTTCCATAGTTCAACTGAAAGTTCAATAAGAATCTCAAGTATCAGTAAAGTCAATGGCGATCCCCCAACCACAGTGTCAAAGCTCAATGCCTTTATAAATGTTAAACTTTTTCATTTTTAATCAGTTTAGCAGAAAGAATTTTTCAAAGAAATGCACCCAAATTTTATTGTTGGTGCAGCTGAACGTTATTGTTCATTATTAGAATTAAATGCATGAAGTATGCCTCCACTTTTCATCCAAACAGTTCATTTAAAGATTAAACATTGGACCGGAGCCCTTACTTGTTGCTGGGAAACAGAAAATGGTTATTGTGTTAAATCAAGAGGTTTTTTTAAGAATCTGAGGTTGTTTACTATTGTTATATTTTACCTTTTATATGGACATGTTTGCTGGTTGTAATTCTAACACAGCTTTATTATGTGTTTATAGGAGCTTTGTGGTTTGGGATATAATCGGGGTACAGTCAGTTGTGATAGTAAAGGTTAGCACAAGGACCTTGAGAATGTATTGATGTTTGTCCTCACAAAGATGGAATAGACATGTTTTTGTGTACGTGTGAGTGAGTGTGTGCGTGAGTGGGTGGGCAGAGGAGCTGGGAGTGGGATGTCCTAATGGACCCGGATCCGTACGTGATCTGGAATGAGATGAGACTGATCTGCTCCTCACCTGTCCTGTAGAGAGTAGTTACACACACATAAACATTCACACACATACATGCAGTGTATCAAGGCTAGCCTGCCCTGAGTGCTGGTGGGATAATCTGATGAATCTCCCCAACAGCATGTGTGCCCACCTGTTAGTACAGCCCCTAGTTCCCACTTCAATCACTACCACATTACTGAGGAGGGAAAACGATGTGTGTGTTTGTGTGTCTGAGGGAGTGATAAGTGTGGCTCTGGAAATGTAAAGCCATGTAACTGTTACAGAGTAGGCTGCTTAGTGTTGGGTGCTGACCTGATAACACTTAATTGAAATTTATTGGTTGCTGATTGAACTTTGGATTTTGAGATTTGCAGTTTCATGCTGAAATATATGTTTGCTTCTTTTGCCACAAGCCTTCGTTTAGATCTGTGTTGGGGTGAAAAGATGTGTGTGTGTGTGGGGGGGGGGGGGGGGC
>SSNP01000050.1:2344725-2366989 GCA_006937955.1 Pachypanchax playfairii
GGGGGGGGGGGGGGGGGGGGGGTGCATGCATGTGTGTGGCTGAGATGAGCATGAAGGCCAGAGTTTTATAACCAAAATTAAGACCTTGCAGGGTTTTGCTTTGCAACAGTGCCATGTAGCTACGCAAGCCAATGCACTGAGCTACGCTGCACTTACTGACACCTAAACAGTCTATGTTATTACTTCGGAACAGAATTCTCTAACCAGCAGACCTCATTCCTGTTGGCATGGTCTTTAACACCCCCAGCAGTTGTATAAATTAATCATCCCGGTAGCCAGTAAGGATGGCTGACAGCTGTTGAGTGCAAAATGTGGTTGCTGACCAGCTGCTTTCCTGCCGTGTCAGTGGGAATGTCGGTATTTTCTGCTCGAAAAAAATAAATCCAAGTGGATTTACACAACATAGATTCATAAAAAGGACCTTTAAGGAATTAGAGAGCAGTGGTGAAAATTTGCATTTGTAAAAATGAGAAATTATTGGAGATTTTTTTTATGCTTGATGAATTTCTGCATATTTTCTTAATAGATTATTATGAATTGGTTTGCAGAGTATCTTAGAATCTTCTTACATATCTTAAAGTAGCTTTTTTGTGTTATTAAATTTATATAAAGCTTTCAATAAACAAGTCTAAAAAATGAACACTAACAATTCTTTGTCAAGTCAGAGAAATTTTAGCCTTTGGGGGAAGTTAAATAACACTGTGATAATTACATTAACAGTCTTACTTTGGTCATTGGTTACACAGTTTATTTATTGTTTCATTTAGCTCTTGTACAAATGTAAACACATTTTTTTAAGTCAGTGCTGTCTGATGAAAGCTGTTTGGCTGTGCATCCACACCATCAAGTGGGCTGGGTACACTAAAGAGCGGGTTCTGATGTGAATAACACACACACAAAAAGCATAAAGCAATAAATGAAGAAGTGCTGAAGCTATTAAGTGAGGTGGTGAATGCTGAAGAGCAATTTAGATGAAGTGGTGTGTCCTTTTCTTTCTTTTGTTGTTGCTGTCGCCTGGCTAAAGAAATCAGCGCGCTCTCATTGGTCTCCTGCACTTCCTCTCTGCAGCTCAGCGGCTTTCACACTCTGCAGAAACATGAGCCTGAATAAATTGTCACACGCTCACAGATTATCTTCCCAGGATGTTATTTTGTGCAGGGAGGATGTTTGAAATGCCAGTCACAGACACACGCTGCCCCCTCCTCACCCTCTACAACACTGTCTTTTACAATGTACCCTTGAGCAGCAGTAGAATCGTGCAGTCTAGTATTGCAGGACTTTTCATTTTTATTTTATTCATTTATTTATATCTTTCTAGAGAGCGAGCACACGGCATGCATTGTATCAGTGTGGTGTAATGAGGCAACAAGTAAATTGTTTTCATAGGAAGACTTTATGGCGAGGAGAGATTTACAACGCAGCTATTCACACCATCCTGTTTTTTCCTTCAAACCGTTCCCTCTATCTTTCTCAATGAGCATCTTCCTCTTTATCTCCTTTCAGTTGTCTCTAATCTCCAGCTCTGTTCCTTTTCACCGCTTATTTCCTTTTTTTTAAGTATCCAAGCTGCCCACCTCCCGAGCGAACAGGCAGAGATGAGGCATTCGAGGCATAGAGGGAGGAAGATTGAGCTCGGCTGAGGCATTGACAGAGTAGTGAGGCACAGCAGGGGTGTGGGAAGCTAAATATAGAGTGGGTCTTTGGAGCTGTGATGATGTCACAGGCCATGCAAGCAGAGAGAGGCAAACAGGGAGAAAGAACTGCAGGCTTAGAGACATCAGTGGCTTGAATGGGTTGAAGTTAATTGTGAGTTGAATCTCCCGCAGTTTATCTAAATCTATGTGTTCTAAACAGTGTTTAGTAATTACTCAATCTACATATATTTTGTTAGTTTTTGATTATTAAGATAATAGTACACAAACAAACAGCTTTTAGTGGATTCCTGGCTGTCATGTGGAATCTTTCATTCTTCTTATTGGGACACTGTTGGCATACCGGTCCCTTTAGGGAAAACAGAAAGAAAATGTATTTAGAAGTTGGAAAGTCTTTTTTGGTTAATTGCACAGAATAAAGAGACATACCTGTTATTTATTTTTCATTTTTTGTTGAGACAAATACATTTAAATTAGTACCCATTCATTCTGAGTTTGTCAGTATGGCTGCACTGTTGGGACTATTTGGATCACATGTTCTTTATCCATTTTATTGGAGAGTCTCTCTTTGTTTACACAGTATTATTGCGTAATCGTTCAAGCCTCCAGCCATTGGTCAATGACTTGTGAAAGCATCTGAGATTGCAGCAAGATAAAATATACAAAAAGGTTTTCTATTGGACTGTATGCACACACATTCACCCCATGGTTTTCCTTCAGGTGTTACAGTATAAGTTCTTCAGACATGTATAATGCAGTAAGTAGCTGGTGACTGAAATCTACAGTTGAGATGTGTGTGATAGTGGGAGGAGTGTAGAGCAGTTTCCTGAGCCTCTGTCACACATTCACAGCAGTCTAGAAAGGCTTTGTAATGTTTTTAAGCAGTGTAATCAAGACTGCACATCTCCTCAGAGTTTGTTCCTGATTTGCTCCTAATTAAATGTCCAGATCAGTGTCTGATACCGTGTGCAAACTTTACACCATAACTACAGGAGTTCTGACTGTGGGTAAGCATTCAACCAAACAACAGTAGTGGAGAAAGTTCAGTTGAAATTGCCCTGTGCTCATGTGTTTAAACAGCACTAGTTATCCAGCTTTATGTCAGCTTTTGCAGGGTCAGGTCTTGTAAGGCTTTTATTGCAATGCGGCAGCTGCACCACAAAGCTGGGGCCCGTTTCTATTGATCCATAAGCCTGATAGATTCTTAAGTACAGAAGGTTGGCTTGCCTGGTTGGAGACGTCTTGTATCATCTGCATTGACTCGCCTTGCTCATGCTGATAAGCTGTCTGCAGTTTCTGAATCCGGAATATACTGCATGTAACAAAGAGGTCCAGACAACCAAAAGATGTTTGTTTTTTAATGAAATGGCACTTTTGAGAGTTTAAGTAAGCCTGAGTAAATAACATGGTTGAGCTGAGCACCACTAGATAGTATTCTGCACCAAGCCTTTTATGTTGGCAAACATGGCAGCTGTAAAACTGTCCCTCTTTACAACCCATTCTCAAACTAGGGAGTGACTGTCTCACAATGTGTCCTTTCTGTTGCTTTCACTCTTTTTTTCCTGTTAGTTTCACCTAGCGACAGCATTCAAGGCCTAACAGCGTTCCTGTTCTCTGAGAATTTCAAACAGCTCGGCCTTGAGAACTTGACTCTTTACATAACAAGAACATAGTCCAGATATTTTCCTAACTGTTCAGAATTTGTGTTGCTTTTTACTTTGACCTGGTTGGATGGATAATCCAGTTTACTTGGTTAATAGGATAAAGAAGACTGCGATCATGTGAAAGTTTTAATTTTCTTATATTTATTCTTCTGCTTTACGCACACGTCCTTCATGTGATCTGATGTAGTGTGGCTGTCTTGTTTAGGTTGCTAGGCAACATGAAGAAAAAATTTCTGTCATAATCTATGAATTTCTTTTGCTCAGAGACTGAGAATGAGTGGAGGAGGAAGTAGGTATTTTAGAGGGCACACCTTAGACCACCAGAACACCCAAAGTTCCGTGACGTGCTGCCATTCTGTTGCCTTTATGAGTTTTATGCATGTTTTTCATGTTTTAGTCCATAACCTGACGTAAAATATAACTCAAAAATAAAAGATAAAAGTACAGTGTCTTAGTGTATAAACACAGAATCAAGAACATAGTTTATCCGTCCATCCATGTCCTTTACCTGCTTGAGTCGCAGGGAGCTGGTGCCTTAGACCCTCCAGTCATTAGGTGAGACACTCGACAGGTCGCCAGTCCGTCTCAAATGGAGACAAACAATCAACCACACTCACACCTTGGGCCAGTTTAGAGTCACCAGCTAACCTACATGCATGTTATTTGTCGGTGGGAGTGAACCTGAGTCCCCAGAGAATACATGCAAACTCCACCCAGAGAGGTCCCAGCTGGGTTTCAAGCCCAGAACCTTTTTGCTGCAAAACAAAAATGCTGCTAACTGTGCCACCATGTAGCCCGAGTGGACTGGGTAATACACATCCATATTTTTGATTTATTCCTGCCTTTAGTTGGATGAAATGTAATTATTCCCAGGAAAACATGTAGCTGCATGGCACTGTAGGTTGGAGCTAAAGGATAGTTTTAATATGCTTCAGCTTATAGAAAAGAAATGTATTTACCCAGTATGGTAACATATCTACCTTCATCGCATTTTAAGTTAGTCCCAGTCACACATTTTGATTAGCTGAGAAATTCCGTGAAATGTCAGCTCTCACTGTGTCACACGGGTTTTATTCTGATCTGTTTACACAGTTTTGATTTGTCTCATGATTCTTGGTATACTGAAAGCATTGTCGTGGATTTCCTAGAGTTAAACTACATTATCTCTCATAAGGATTTTGTTACTATCACACCAACAGTTGTGTAGTGTTTGCACATGCATATCTAAATTGGTTGAATGTAAACTAGAGAAGCTGAGAAATGAATGTGCAGAGCTGTTTTAAAGCAGGTTGAGTTTTGAAATAGCCATGGAAACAGGCTTGTGGCTGAACTTATTTATTTCTTAGTACAGAGCACGGCGGTGAGAAATAGAAAAGGCAAAGTAAAGGGACTAAAGTTGGAGAGATGGGGCTGTATGACAGTACTGAGATAGTGTGTGTAGGCTGATGAGCTAGCTAGCACACTAACTAAAATGAAAAGCCATTATGTGCTTAATAGAGTGTTGGCAGCAGTCCAAAAGCTCTGGCTAGTGTAGGATTAGGCTTGGACAATCAGGGTTGCAGGATCAAAACAAGGGGCAGGAACGCCAGGGTCATTCTGCTTGCTAGGATACCATCTGCCCTGCCTGCCTGCCGCAGTCAGGGGGAGGGGAAAGATAGAGCAAAGAGACAGAGAAGTGGGGGAAGGGCAGACCGGAGCTCTACAGGCAACAACAACACCGAAGCAGAGCCTGGCAGCTCTGTATGCAGTTCAGCTTTGCTTTCCTCCACTGAGCATGCTCTGCTCTACTTGCATACACACATTCTAAACCACAAAATGTATGCGTGAGCACATGTATGATCTGCAAATGTACTGATTTTAAAACCCATCGGTCTCTGCTGAATCCTCACAAACACCAGACTTATCGTTATCGTTGTTCGTTTTCTTATTAATACTTAAATACATTTTATGTGGAAAAAATAATTCACGTTAGTTCATCTTGAGAATATCAGTAACTAAACTAAAATATACCTTTGATAGCTTTGTGTTGCATTTATTAGGTTAAAGGTTTGTTACCATATCTGAACAATTCTAAAAATATAAAAATATTTTACACGACTGCAGTGTCTCTTCAGTTGTTTTTGTTTTTTTCTGTCCCAATTCTTAACAGAGACGACATTACAGAGGTTTTTGTTTGAAACCTTACTGAGACCAAGAGCTGATTAAATGACTGAGCTGATTGCTAAGGACCTTATAAGATTAAATATTCAGATATTCAGATCACATGCTCCTTTCAGCCAAACAAGATGGACTAAAAAAAAAAGGCTTTTAAAATATAAAACCCAATTTCTTCACTCTTTGGGTTTTTTCTCCTTTTTTTACTGTATAGAATTGAATTTATGAATTTCTTAGCTTCCCATTCTCAGACTCTGCATATCCTGCAGGCCTCATGACACACTCTAATACTCAGACCGACACATCAAACTGACTGATTCCCAGTTTCAGCCCCCTCCTTTGTGTTTCTGAGAATAGGTTCGTCCACCAGCATTGTGTTGTGCTTGGTGTGCACACTGACTTGTTGGAAGGGGGGACGCTGCATGGCTCCTAGCCTCTATGTGAACTCAGATCTTGTGGTTAACACATTCCAAAGTGTCCAACTCAGCTCTCAGCACAAATATAGTCTATTTATAGGTAATTGAAAGGTTAATGCTGCTTTTGTGAGCTTCATTTTTCATAGCAGAATCAAGCACAGCCAGCTAAATCTTAGTTTCTTACCATGCTTGGATATGGGGGGCTGGTTTAACATGGAGCACAAGACTGATGAAGTTATAGGTGGTGGCTTGCTTGAAGATGAAGAGTGGATGGGAAGAGGCTCAGCTGATGTAATGTGTAACAATATCCATTTTCTCTGCAAAGGCTTGTGTGCACCATCTGTGTGTGTGTACGTGTGTGTGCGCACACATTAGGAATAGGGGCCATCCTTCTGGCTCTCATCAATAATTCACTTGTCCTTTTAGTGCATCTCCCTCCCCTTTGCATCCCCTCCCCCATCTGCCTCCTATGTCCTCACTCTTTTTCCTAACCTCATCTGCCCTTGCCAATTTTCTGAACACCTATATCACACGCACATCTAGCCAGTCAGTAATCCCTAAATCCTATGACGCGCACTATTCCTGTATCAGGAACTACAGAAACATCCCCAACTAATATAGCCACATCTCTAATAGAGCATTTATTTTTAAAGTTCTTATTATGGTTTTTGTTCAGGGTCCATAAAAGTAATATATCCCAAAATAATTTCTTGGTTTGTTTGTGTGAGAGAGCTGCTGGACAGAGAGAGATGACGTAGTTGGTTGTTTTGGTTGCAGCCATCCTCTTGTGGATGGCAGACTTACAGCTCTTTGGCAGAGCTCCCATGGCCGCATTTAATGGTGATGCAGCACAAAATAGAAAGAGAAAGAATGGGGATTGAGGGAGAAGAGACTCTCCTCTCTCTTCATTACAGAATTCTGGTTTCCAGTCACTGTGTTCCTGGAATCATAATTCATTTTAGCACTAATTTCAGTGAATCTCTGGTAATAATATTTCTTCAAGCCAATTTGGAACCATTGTAAATACAGTTGACTGCCATGGTAACTTGTATTAAGATTCGCTCACTATGTATTTTATTTAAATGTGCCGATGCTCTTGTTGTGGAATTATTTAATTTTTAAGTAAAATCATTAAAGGTTTAATAAGTGAAGACCTCAGCATGTGACTGTTTAAAATACACCCCCCTATAATTTCAGCTACAGAATGTTTATGTATGTAGAACCATATAAAATTCTGCTTTTCAACTAGAATCATTGCTGTCGCCTCTTTGTTACCACTTTTCCTTGTTCTCCTTTGCTTTCCTTCCGTGCCTCTCAGTGAAGCGACTGCTCCCCCTCTCTTCTCCCATACAGGCTGACCCTGCTCAGGCCCACATGCAGTGTGAAAACTGCTCCATTGTATTGGAAAATCTGTGGGAGGGACAAAAGAGGAGGAGGGACAGGGTGCAGTGGTGGGGGGGTTGATTAGGAAACCAGATCCATGGCTCGGCTTCAAAGGGAACTGGATCTCTCTGCAGTGCTTATTGATCACCCAGGAATGTTGTTGGTCACTTATAGTGAATTCTATCTAAGATATCTTGGAGGTTGCATTTCCCATGTACGATTTCAACCAAAAAGTTGGTCCAATAAGATCCTTTACATCTTATTAGTTTGTTTACATGTTGTTTTAAATTTAATTTTAGGATTTTGTTTTTGTTTGTTGATCTTTCTTTATACTATGAAGTGCAGAGATGTATCAGTATTATATCAATGACGGGTGTTGTTTTATGTAACTCCCTCTTTCCTGTCCTGGTATTTTCTTTTCCATCTTTGCGTTCCCCCCTCTTCCCCTCAACCTCACCACCCCGTGCTTTGCTGTTTTTCCTCTGCCTCCCTTCCAGAGTGAAGGTGCATGCAGAGCCAAGTAAACACTTTGATATGCGGAAGGAATCTCTCCCACCTCCCCTCCCCCCTCTCTCTCGTGCACTCTCTCTCCTTTCTGCCTATGTAGGTCATCATGACTCACTCCTTGATGCTTCAAAAGCTGAATTCCCGCTCAGTTGCTCTGCCTTGAGTCCTCTTACGTTCATCGCTGTGTAAGAGATTTGACAGTATGAGCAGCAAAGGGGGCTGCAGATGACTGTTATGTGTTTGAAATTGATTTTCTGTCCATCTTTTAAGTCGGGATTGCCAGGAGTATTAATTCAGTTTCAACTTGTTCTGTTTTTCCATCAGGGCTTATGTTTTGTTTTGGTTTATTCTTGTAATGGATTGTTTTTCATTGTAAAAACTCTACAAATGTGTATTATAACATCCAGTTACTTGCCTCTCTCGTCAGTACACCGTATTCTCTGACCTAGATGCGGAATCCAACAGCTGCGGCAAGCAGATTTAGTATTGCGTCAGAAATAAAATGCTTAGGCCCATAACCAGATTCATGGCTACAGCTGAAGTTAGCTGTCAGAGTGATTGTCTGACATAGTCTTTTTTTTTACTTTTTGGAATTTCTTATTGGTCATTAGATAATAAAATAACCCAAGAGGCTTTAACTGGATCTACTTACATTTGCTGAAAGTTTGTGGTGAAGTATTGCATGAACATCCAGGGGTAGGGTTGGATTCTGGCCACTCCACATTTATTGCTGGTATTTTCTTTTACTAAGTCTTCCCTCCCCGATACCTGTGGGCTGTTTCAGTGAGCTCAATTGTCTCTTTGTCATGGATTGTTACTTTCATGCTAGGAGAAGCTCTATCTTCTGTGCTGCTTGCACACATGGGTGAGAATATCTGTATTAGAATACTTCCCATTTTTAGACTCTGGAAAAACCTTCTAACTTTGCACTAATACCCAGAGGTAAAATACAGTGTGCTGATAAATAAATATACTGAAATGAAAACTAATAAAACAACAGTATTGTGACTCAGGGGTGGAAATTAGAAACAGGCAGATATTGGTGATTGATGAAAAAGGTTCAATGATTGTTTTATTTGCAGTTAGCAGTTTGTATGACAACATGTTGTGTGTCTCAACATTATCAGCTTGTGAGTTAGTGCAGTTTTAACAAGTCTTTAATGAAACAGCCAGAGGCAGCAGTCTGTCAAAGGCTTTTAGTAGTGAGAGTTGGCCTTCAAGGTCCAGCTCACACTCCTGACCCAGATCCCAAAAGACCTTAGAGTGTCACATGCATGTCCTTTTGTCCTCTTCTCTCCAGGGCTGCTTTCATATTGACCAGACCTTGCATGGGGAGAAAAGAGTTCACATGGGCTTTTTTTGATGAGTCACTCAACCAAACAAGAAGAGAAGGAGGGGCGAAGGGAGTAAAAACCAAAGCTTTTCAGCCCGACTCTCAGTCCTGTCAGAGTGCTTAAAAAAAACACAATATTACATCACAGAAACTCTTCATGAGTAACATTATAGTACATTCTAATAGTAGTAAACTGACTCATGCAGTTTTATGCCATACCATGCAAGGAAGTTTTAACACAAAAACTGAATACAAGACATGCACAATAGGGCAAGAAGCTGAAAGGGTTGTGCATCTGTTTGCAAGATGAAGTGGGGGGTTGGGTATGTCAAGGTAAAATGGAAGCTTTGTAGAGGAAACCTTGGTTTTCTGGGTTTGGGGTTCCTCTTGTATATTTTCTCCAGCTTCAGCTCTTTCATGAACCTCTCCACTCTGCTGGACCTCCTACAGCCAATTTGTTTTATAGATGGACACTGAAAACTAGACATTAAGGACATGTTCTTGATTTGAGATTTGTGGAAGAACATGTCATGTTAAAAACATAATGATGATAACGTGAAAAGGATTAAATTGCCCTTGAAAGTAGGCCCAGGCAATTCATCGTTTACATTAATTAATTCGAAATTTTTTGTTGTGGGCGATTGAAAAATAAATAAATCGAGCTTTTTCATAGTAGCGCTTTTTGGCTCCCCGGACTTTCTGTAGTGTGAGTTTCACATGCAAGAGACCTCACGCTGCAACATTTGCCTAAAGCCCGTCGCAGTCAAAGGCAGCAGCACCACAAACTCATTTTAACACCTGAAACAGAGAAATCCAGCTGAATATGGAAAACGCTGGTCTCTCTGAGACGAACAAACACCGCAGTGACCAACAAACTTTAGATAAAAATAGCTAACAGTAGCCGAATCATTTGTACAAGGCACCGCAAATAACATTGAAGTGGTGGAGAACAATCACTGAAACGATCGCTTAAAGTTGTCCGTTGTTTGTAATTGCTGCTTTTCTTAATAAGTTGGGGGAAAATCGGAAATCGAACAAAATAAATAGATAAAATAAATAAATAAAATAAATATAAAATAAAATAAAAAGTAGAGATTTTATTTTTAATTTTATTTTTAAGCCATATCACCCAGCCCTACTTGAAAGCTACAAATAACGTTCTGCTAGATTCACAAAACATTTGTTTTAATCACTTCTAACTAAAGTCTCCAAAAAAAACAGACATGTCGGTCATTTAGCAGCCGCAGCTTTGTCTAACACAGAAGTCCGTCTGATTGTCCATCAGTGGATGCAGAAACGTGGTAAAGGGAAGTGATCCTTTTCTTTATTAAAAGCCTCACACTATGTTGGAGTTGTGATGATTAAATTGTGATTCATAGCCAGCAGCTTTCATTGGATATATTATTTAGTCTAGGTGGTTAGCTTGAGTTGAGCTTAATGTGTGAGCTGTTATGACTGCCAGAGATAACCAGTTTTTATTGGCTATATTGTTTGTTTTTTTTTCTAGTTTGATAAAAAGCTAAACATGTCAACAGTTTCCACACTTCATCTGAAGGCACCATCAAAACAATTGTTTTTATTTTGAAGTTTGCTACATTTTCTGTGTCTTATGTTCATCTTAGAAGTATGTTTTCTGAAAGAGAGTGGGCGTTTTCACTGGGCCATCAACAGGAAATTCCAGCCTCGGAGCGTGGGGGCAGGGAATGGCTGAGAATGAAGTGAGGAAGACCAGGAGTTTGTTTGTCAGCCTAAGAGAGCACCCAAAGGTCTCGAACTGTTCTGGTCTGCTTGAGCACGCTCTCTGGACACAATGAAGACCCAATAGAAAAAAATCTTTTTAACGTAGCTTTGGCCTTATTTAAAATTGTTTTTTTTACCTCAACTGTTTTATTTACATAATTTTATTTTTTCTTCTTCTGTGTTTGTTTTGTTTGCTCTCTGTAATTATCCCTCATTTTAATTTGAGTATTTTTCCTTTTGCAGTTTTTTACAAAATTGTGCTGATTGAGCTTCATTCATTTCACCAAGCTGTTTCATGCATCACTTTGATTTCTTTGTCTCTGATTTTACAGACATCCTCATCAACCAAGTGAAACTTTAAAATCATAAACTAACATAATAAGTAACAGACAGATTCTCTGCTTCCATGTGGCGTCAACAAAACAGCCTTGAAAAGATGGACTCCTACGTTTCTTGGAGTTTTGATGGTTTTTCTCTTTGATCATACTCGGTAGTCTTTCACCTCATGCAATAGTTTGTTTCTTTCTAAGAAATAGTGTCCTTCTCAGTCATTAAGAAGTGTGAGAAACTGGGTTAACAACACACTTCGCTGTTACTTACCTTATAACATATTGACATTAATGAATGACCTAAGCACCTGCTTTGTTTACCTTTTACTGTTTACTTCCTTTTTATTGCGAGTAAACTAGCTGGGTGGAGGAACAGTGTTCTAACATTGCTATAATATTGCTGTATTATCTGTTAAAATCTAAATTGGTGTTGCAACTTTAGCAGCATAGATGAGATCCGTGTTGTGTGCTGCACTACTTTTTAAGCCTCACTGAGCATTATGATGCGCTCACATAGGCCCAAGCGTCAGCGTCAGGAGCGGCAAGATTACATGTAAGGTCTATGGTTGAGTCTGTCAGAGTCTTTGCAGCGCTTTGTGTGCGTTGGCAGCGTCAATTTTTCAAGCTTTTCCTGTGTTTCAAACGGCAAAACTTGAAACACAAGCAATGCAAACGTTCAACTAGCTGAACTTTTGACAGTTTTAATACTCATGAAGCAGCGCATCAACCAATCACAGCATCTTATTGTTGTGATGTCACTGCACGTAACTTGAATGAAGCAGGAGCAGGAAAAACATAACCCCATCCATATGTAGCTCAGATTTTTTATTTATAAACTTGAATAAGATTTTTTTTTTACAATTTTTACAAAAGCAGCAAGTACAAACGGCAGATAACTTAAAGCAACCGCTTCTTTGATTGTTCTCCACCGTGCCCCTTCCTGTTAAGCGGTGCCTTGTGCAAAGAATTCAGCTACAGTTAGCTGTTTTTAGCTAAGGTTTGTTGGTCACTGCGGTTTTGTTCGTCTCAGAGAGACTAGTGTTTTCCATGTTAGGCTGGATGCCTCTGTTTCATGTGTAAAAAGTTTGTGGTGCTGCTACCTTTGATTGCGATGGGCTTTAGGCAAATGTTGCAGCGTGAGGTCTCTTGCTGTACGTTTGTCGTAGCAAACTATGTGAAACAAATGCTACAGAAACTCAGGGGAGCCAAAAAGTGCCACTACGCAAAATCTCGATTTATTTTTCAATCGCCCACAACAAAAAAATTCAAATTCATTTGTTTAATCAATTTATCACCCAGGCCTAATCCAAAAATGACGCTCATGCACCCAACGTCCACTTTGTCTAGCTTTATTGAGCAAATAAAGCCAAGCCACTCTCTCGATATGATCCGCCATAGTTCAGAACATGCGGCAACAGAGGAAGCCCCGCCTACCTGCTCTTTTTTTCTCAGAAGTGGCAGGTGTTGCAAGCTTCAACGTACAAGCGTCAAACTAGATGTGTTGTTAGTGTTGCTTCTGACAAAGTGTTTGGTGTGAACTCACCATACAAAGACATCTATCTAGAGCAGCAGCATTAGAATGGGTTTTAGCAGACCTAGCTAACCTGGGGAGCTGAAGAGTTCTTCATGAGCAGAACTCAACTGGCAGAACTCAAGTAGATCATACAAGGGATTTTCCACAAGTAAAAACAGGAAGGAGTTCACCAGTGTGTGAACGACTGATTAGACCAAGTATTTAATTAAATAAGATTTTTTGCTTTAGCAAAATGAGCTTAAATTTCTATGTTTTGTATCAAGTCATGTTTTTGTGAAATAGGAAATTTCAGTCTTTCATTTTTAATTATCTTTAACAGTTTGTTACCTCTTTAATAGGTCATTGATACATTCTGTCTCGAAGCTTTAGTTGACTAACTGCTCATGTACAGTGGGGCAAAAAAGTATTTAGTCAGCCACCAATTGTGTAAGTTCTCCCACTTAAAAAGATCAGAGAGGCCTGTAATTTTCATCATAGGTATACCTCAACTATGAGAGACAAAATGAGGAAAAAAAATCCAGAAAATCACATTGTCTGATTTTTAAAGAATTTATTTGCAAATTATGGTGGAAAATAAGTATTTGGTCACCTACAAACAAGTAAGATTTCTGGCTTTCACAGACCTGTAACTTCTTTAAGAGGCTCCTCGGTCCTCCACTCGTTACCTGTATTAATGGCACCTGTGTGAACTCGTTATCAGTATAAAAGACACCTGTCCACAACCTCAAACAGTCACGCTCCAAACTCCACTATGGCCAAGACCAAAGAGCTGTCAAAGGACACCAGCAACAAAATTGTAGACCTTCACCAGGCTGGGAAGACTGAATCTGCAATAGGTAAGCAGCTTGGTGTGAAGAAATCAACTGTGGGAGCAATTATTAGAAAATGGAAGACATACAAGACCACTGATAATCTCCCTCGATCTGGGGCTCCACGCAAGATCTCACCCCGTGGGGTCAAAATGATCACAAGAACGGTGAGCAAAAATCCCAGAACCACACGGAGGGACCTAGTGAATGACCTGCAGAGAGCTGGGACCAAAGTAACAAAGGCTACCATCAGTAACACACTACGCCGCCAGGGACTCAAATCCTGCAGTGCCAGACGTGTCCCCCTGCTGAAGCCAGGACACGTCCAGGCCCGTCTGCGGTTTGCTAGAGAGCATTTGGATGATCCAGAAGAGGATTGGGAGAACATCATATGGTCAGATGAAACCAAAATAGAACTTTTTGGTAGAAACTCAACTTGTCGTGTTTGGAGGGGAAAGAATGCTGAGTTGGATCCAAAGAACACCATACCTACTGTAAAGCATGGGGGTGGAAACATCATGCTTTGGGGCTGTTTTTCTGCAAGGGGACCAGGACGACTGATCCGTGTAATGGAAAGAATGAATGGGGCCATGTATCGTAAGATTTTGAGTGAAAACCTCCTTCCATCAGCAAGGGCATTGAAAATGAGACGTGGCTGGGTCTTTCAGCATGACAATGATCCCAAACACACCGCCCGGGCAACGAAGGAGTGGCTGCGTAAGAAGCATTTCAAGGTCCTGGAGTGGCCTAGCCAGTCTCCAGATCTCAACCCCATAGAAAATCTCTGGAGGGAGTTGAAAGTCCGTGTTGCCCAGCGTCAGCCCCAAAACATCACTGCTCTAGAGGAGATCTGCATGGAGGAATGGGCCAAAATACCAGCAACAGTGTGTGAAAACCTTGTGAAGACTTACAGAAAACGTTTGACCTTTGTCATTGCCAACAAAGGCTATATAACAAAGTATTGAGATTAACTTTTGTTATTGACCAAATACTTATTTTCCACCATAATTTGCAAATAAATTCTTTAAAAATCAGACAATGTGATTTTCTGGATTTTTTTTCCTCATTTTGTCTCTCATAGTTGAGGTATACCTATGATGAAAATTACAGGCCTCTCTGATCTTTTTAAGTGGGAGAACTTACACAATTGGTGGCTGACTAAATACTTTTTTGCCCCACTGTATGTCTATGTGTTTGTTTACACTTGTGCTCCAGCCCAGGTGGTAAGAAGTGTTTCTAATTAATACCGGAAGGGCAAATCCCTCAGGGCTTCTTTTAGTTCTTGTAGTTTACATTCTTACTTGAGTTGAAACGATTCATCGAGTGATTTGAATCACTCAATCCCCCCAAAAAAACGTTCTAGGTAACATCATTAGATCCGATGCTTCACTTAAACCGTGTGTCTTCTGCTCAGTGATCACCATTTTCCGTGGGGATGGTTATTTCTTTCGAACAATATGCTGACTCTGCTTTCTGTGTGATGGAAGAAAGGGGAAAACGAGAGAAAATAACCAAAAAGGCCAAAAATCTATATATAACATTAGGGAAGTGAAAGTGCGACAGTAAAACCAAATGAATTCACCACAAAAGCACATCAGTGATTTCTGATGAAAAGCTGTTGTCTTTGCACTATAGAAACAATCATTATTTACAATGTAACCAGTGAGCAGACGCAGCTTCTTGGAGTAGAGACAGAAAATGTCAAACGTGAATCTGTGTCAGTTCATGCACACAGCTGACAGAAGAGTCCAGTCTGTCTGCTGTGTGCTCTGATTCAGCTCTTCTTACCTGTCAGGATGTTATCACCTTGTAAGAGTCATTTTATGCACTGATTTACTTCAGGATGAAATTAGATCCTGTTTTATCGACACACACGTTACTGTAAAATGAATCATGAGTTGACGGACTTCAACGTTTCTTGTTCATCTTAGAATATCTTCCTTCAAACTGACTGTCAAAGAAATATTTCCATCAATGTTTCCAATTA
Source organism: Pachypanchax playfairii (assembly GCA_006937955.1). Lineage (NCBI taxonomy): Eukaryota > Metazoa > Chordata > Actinopteri > Cyprinodontiformes > Aplocheilidae > Pachypanchax > Pachypanchax playfairii. The sequence goes on from SSNP01000050.1 coordinate 2,360,234, forward strand.
TCAGAAGGTACAAGCGTTGTACTCAAGCCAGTCAATTAGTGACTCTCCCATTTAGTTCATACCTGGTATATATCAATTATCTGTAGCCTGGCAAAAAATGTTCTTTAAGTGATTTGACCGGTGAATGCAAACAACAATGGTAAAAGAAGCCCAAACACACACATGTCTCTGGGAATCAGTTATGCCATTTCACCCAAATTTCCACCTGCTCATTCAGTCACTTCTTCATTTGTTCATATTGAGCAATATTCAGGGTCCTGACAGTGTAAGAGACTATCCCAGCTATCATAGGGCAGAAGGTGAGTTACACTCTGGGTAGGTTACTTGTCCATCACAGCCTCAACGTGCATACACAGGAAAACCAATTTCTAATCCCCAATCATGTCAAAATGTCTGACATTAGACTGAAAGAAGTCTTATTCTAACTTCATACGTTCAAACCTGAAACCTTCGTGGTTTAACAAAGAGCTTCACCATCATGAATCTTCCTGCGATTCCAACTCAAAGTAACTCTTAAACAACTCATTTTTAAACAATCTATTTAAAATTTTCTATGTTTCTATTTTTCCCATTAACCAATTAGATAAACAGTTCAAAGTTCCTAAAGATTTATTGAAGAAATATTAGTAATGTGACGTGTTAGCACACACTGGGTGGAACGGGACATAGACAACTAAAGGCAGCTTAAAGAGGGGAGTCAACCCCCCTTTTCCCGGATCATGGAGCCATGGTGGAAAAGGGGCCAGCGACTGTTCAGTGCTGTATCAGCATGTTATAAACACCATGATGGCTGAGTGGATTCAGCTGAACAACAGAAGAGTGGTCAGTAGTTGTGATAGTAAACTCTCACTTCACTCACGTACGCCATTTTGGCTTTGTGACTAGTTTCTGGTATCACTCAGACATACGTTCCATCCTAGTACTTCCATACATGGTTAAGCGTATTAGGCACATCAGGTCACGTGCTTTTTGTTTGTACTTGTATTTTCACTCTTTTTTTTTTCACTTTAAAAGCATCACAATGTCTTAACCTTCCTATTTCACTCTTATTTATTTTTGTGTCAGCTGTTGTGATGCTCCTTGTTCATTTCGCTGCTCGCTAAACAGACTGCAGTCGAGGCAGCCCACACTGGTATAAACACTGTGTGGGAAATACTGAATACTCATTATGTTTATTAAAAAAAACAGAGAAAGTTGTCAAGATTTGCTTTAAAATACAACTGCTGTGACCAGGAAAAGTTTTTGTTGTTGGCAGAAGAAAAAGAGCTCAAGCACAGGAGAGATGTTATTCTGGTAGATCAGCCAGAACCTCCAGAGTTGCTTGACTTGCGCTCATCTTCAATGTGCATTCATTTTGGTTTTGTTGTGGCTTCTACTTGTGTTCACTTTGTAACCGTTACTTACAGCTTCTGTCCAGTCTGATGAGGTTATTGATTGTCTTTTTTTAACAGAGTGTAGCCTGATGTACAACCTGACATAGTTTGTCTGCTTATCTGTTGAATGTGTTTTTTTTCCTCATGAGTAATCATTCCACTGTGGTTAGGGTAAAGATTTAAGGTCTACTCAGGCTAAAATACTGAAGATGGGCAGCAGTGTATCCTGTGTGTACTTTATAGTGTTAGAGTACACAGGGCATTACTGGAAGGGTCCCATATTGTAAATGGCACAGTAATGTAGTTGGATTAGAGGTACATTAGGTGGAAAACCTTGAATATATCATTTATTAAAATGCACAGATTGTCAACCATTTGCTTTTTATTGAACATGTTGGTTGACTGCAGTTTTCAGCACAGATGAGCCTTAATTCTGTTGTAAAATTTATACTTATTTCAGTAGTTAAAAAAATAATTAGACAGTTTAGAACGACACTGTGGTGCATACGTAAAATGTGATCTGCTTAACAAAGGTGGAAGTGTAAGATGTGTGCAAGTAGGAGACCCTCTGCATGGACAATCAATTCTCAGCATTTCACCAGTCCTTGAAAGCTAATGAAAAAATTCAAATTCCTTGAAAAATCTGATTGCACATTTTCACAGGAAAGCCGTGACTATTAGCATACTCTTATGAAAAATGTATACATGCTCTCATAGTTGCTTCAGTGTGGCATTGGTTCCCTGCCCCCACTTTAAGCAGGCACCTCCCCATGCCTCAGCTGTCTGCAGAGCAGAGTAGTAACAAGCTTTTTCATCCCTCCATCCTTCCATCTCTTCATCCGGCCCTGCCCAGTGATTTATAATTCATCTGGGATCCTGCCTCCCTCCAACCCTCTGCAGCAGGACAGCATTAACATTCTGCTCGGTCTCAGCTATCCTTCACCCACGTGTGTATAGTGTGTCTGACGAGTGATTCTTGGGCCTAGCCAGCGGGGTCCTATTTTGAATGGCTATTACACTAGCTGTTAGTACTTGTTCAGCGCTGGCTCGCTCATTATGGGAATCAGTTTGCTTGTCTGGCTTTTTGTCTGCTTCTAGTCTACACTTTTAGCTCTCCTGTTCTTCTGTCTTCAAAACTGCCAGGTCAGCTGCCAGGCCCACCTTCTCATCCCTGTGTAATAACAAGGAGTAGTACAGCAGGATGTTTCAGAGATCAGCTGGAGAAGTTTTATTACAGATTTTCAGACACAGGATTACTGGCTCCTACATTTGTTTCCTAATTGTTCTCATCAGTCCTTTTCTTGATTTTCACATTTAAAACCAGCCAGCCAGTATTAGACAAATCCCAGGGCTACACTTTTACACATTGGGGTATTATTATCTGTCCTCCCCACAAGACTGAAGAACTTATAAAAAACATATTCTACTTATTATTGCAGTAAGTACTGTGTGACGTCCATAATGCTGGCACATGATGATGTCTGTAGTAAAGCATCCTTCTTACCACGTGCCTGTTCTTTTCACTTAGCTTTTACAACTTGTCTTTTACCTCAGCTCCATGGACTACTAACTCCGTGTGCCTTTTTTACAGACTACTCACATGCTGCAGAACAGTCTCTCCTTCTTGCTACTGCCTTACCATCTGTTCTACTGTATACATGTGTTTATATGGAAACATGCTCTAGCTAATAAAGCTGTCCACTAAGATTTGTTTGAGTGGATGCAAGTTTTTTTATGACCTTAAATTTGGATTTCATTTCCTACAAAAAGTTACAATATTGTCCATGCCTGCTTTCAGTTAGTTTTCATAAATCTAAAGCAAAGTCAGATTAACAAATTGTAAATTAATACATCTTTTCTTGGTCAGAAAAAAAGGAGAAACCAAAGCAAACTAATCAGCAGGTACAGAGTAAGTTGTTGTTTAAAAGTCAGACTCTGTGAAGATGTAAACTATGGACTAAAACACTTGTCTGTTTGCACAGCAGAGAGTTTTTAGGCCTTATCATTCAATTTGAAAGAGATCTTCATTTCCTATAATGTGGAGGAACTGATGATGTTTGTTGCAAGAGAAAAGGGATGTGGGAAGAAGCGACTGTAGACACGTGCAGACTTGCAACACGCATGTTGCAGCAATGTGGTGTAATCATATAATTTCACTTAACTATGATGGAACTCAGACAAAAATGTAGTCAGAAATGCAGGAAATACAGTGTGCCTTAATATTGAGATGCTTTTTGGACTTTGGCAATTTCTACCTCTGTATAAGTGTGTGTGTGCGTGTGTGTGTTCAGACATAATGATGCTCATCTGTGGAAAGGTCATCTCCACCCTCCGTGCTTCTCCTCCCTATCCTTTCTCTGTCTGTTCATTATCTATCCAGACTTGCTCCCTCTGCTCTGCATTTATTTTTACCTCCTCGCGTAATCCTTAATTATTGTCGATCCAGTCATGGTGCCTCACATTTTACTGCCATACACACTTACAGTGTATATGTACACACTCCTACAGTCCTGTTCTCACGAGCAAAGCACACTGGAATTCGATTATTTTTATTTTTGTGGAGCATAATGGTCAGGATTAACATGTCATGCTTCTGGTGTTGTGATCATTCTTTAAGCTGCAACATGTAGCTCATAATCATCATTTAAAGGGTAGAAGGCCTCCAACATGAGTGATGGTCCAAAGGCACGAATGAACAAATCTTTTACACGAAACTTGTCCAAGATTTTTTATTCATTACCTATACATTTTACTGTCATGTTTAATAAATAGCACATCATTCAGCCATTAGCAGGAGGCTGTAAATTATGTGCAAGTGATGAGATGGATTTCCACCTGCAGTGTTAACCACCAGTACTAGCAGCTGTGCTTAAACATTTAGCTGCTGCGTATTTGCATCTAAAGTAGTTTTGAACATTATTTAAAACAATACATGATTGCAGTATTGTTTATAAATATCACAAAGATGATAACAGTAACCATAAACCCACAATTTTTAAAAAATCTTCTCTTTCTGTTCTGCCGTCACAACATTAACTGCAATTTTGGTGTGTTTTAGCTTCTAAACCACTGTAATCTAAACTGAGTGTGGACATCAGGGGCGGTGAGAGTCCATTGGATTGGCCAAATAATGTATTTGTATGCAGAGCAGGAATACATGGCGCTTGGAATCTAACATTCTACAGTTTACTGCAGTACAAGCAGTACTTTACGATATTGATACTGTGCACATTGATATTGTGAGGACGATAAATTTTCAATATACTTTGCAGCTCTCATCCAAAAGCAAAAGATTTATTTCACATCAAAGAATCCCAGATGCCTCTTCTCTGAATTCACCCAGAGATGTTTAGGGTTTTTACCTTGTTCATTTAAGTAAGACTTTAGATGTTGTGTTTTAAATAACTGGAGCAGGCAGTTAGTGTTTCAGTTTCATTTTTTATGTTTATTTTTTTATACTCTGCTTTTTCAAACCTAAATACATTATATTTCTGGTCATTAAATTTGAATGTTTTATGTTTTTATCCTCACTATTCTGCATAACACAAAAAGATGTTTCCTATGCCTATATTCCTATAACAGTTTTAAAGGAGATGTTTGTTAATAGGTCAATAGGCTCTCTCCCTCTCCCTCCCTCTCTCTCTTTACATACACAGCTCTCTTGCTAGCTTCTCTGATAGGCCTGCATCTGTCTCATCCTTTAGTTGCTAGGCAACAGGCTTTCTTTGTGTGTGCATGTGTGTGTCCTTACACGTTGCTGTGGCAATGTCAGGCTTTTGCCTGTAAGAGAGGAGAGAGATGTTGAAAATAGAGGGAAAGGCAGATGAGAGAGAGAGAAGTACTCAGAGAGGCGAGAGGGAAGAAATGAGAATGAGTCACAGCTCTGCTGAAGCAGAGGGCTTGCAGAGGAAAGCGCCAAAAAGCACTAGATTGTCTCTTGCCTTTCCTGCAGCCTAGCTGTATATATATATACAGGCCTGCCACTATCTTAGCGAGGTCACTGGCAAAGACAGCATGATTTACCAGACTGGCAGGCAGGCAGGCAGCAAGCCCTGGGCTGTCATTGGATAGAACATAGAGGTGCAAGGAAAAGTGGACGTGCTTAGAATAGAAAATCAGAACAAGTGATTGGATTCCTCCCCACATCTCACTTTTCTTTTACTCTCTGGCTCCCTCCACTCTAAGAATCTCACAGATAATGGGACCACTCCCACTCACTCACATTTCAGATTTATTTTACTGTCTCCAGATGCCCTGGTGTGGCAACCTCTGTGCATACCAATAATTAAGCACCAGAACTTTAGTTAATTAAATTAAAAAAAAAAGATTGATAAACTTGTTTTATTTTACCACTATACCTATTTCTGGATAAATAAGTTGGAAAATATATAACCAATGTGCACTGTCATAATAAAAAAAAGTAAAAGCTCTTGTAGAACCTTGGCCTCTGTGCATAAAAGTGGAGACTTTTACAGCTCTTTAATACAACTTTCTCTGCACCAAGTTATTCAGCTCCTTTCTCAGCTTTTCTGTACTATTGTGTTCACCTGATACATCTTTTTCTGAGTGCATGTGCATGTGTTAGTACAGGGTGTGTGCGTAGATGTGTCAGTCTCTTCATCTTTACACTGGTTTATAATGAAGTGAATGGGCCCAGGTCAGGGACTGAGCAGCCAAGCTGGGCTGTGGTTGCCAGGATACAGCAGCCGAGCCAGGCAGGCTTTATTTGCACACCAAACAGGATAGCTTGCTGCTGCTGCTGTATTTCTATAGACCATTCTCCTGCAGAGCATCTCAATAGACTGCACGGCAAACATATGCACAATCTACGGTTGGATAACATTTTAAAATAAGACAAGCAGAAGATTTTATATATTCTTATACCTACCAGATATTTTCAGCTGTCTTGTCCTTATAAAGCACAGTAGTAGATGATCCTGAGTCAAAGCATGACAAGTACTGCAAAATATGATGGAAAAAAAAAAAAAACATTTCACGTGTCAGAGCATTTGACCTGCATAAAATTTGTGTCACCATATGATACATTCAAAGGCTGCAGCAAATCTGTTAACCAGCTCAGAGATATGCTGTCTGGCTGTCAGGGAGTGCTCTACTGATTCGTATCAGATTGTGCAATATGCAGTAGGGTTGGTTGGTACACACAAACACAAGCACAGACTGAAAGAGAAACATGCCCATCCCTGTGTGCAGCTGCTGTGTTGTTCAGCTGTCAGTGTGGAAAATTTGAGGTGTGTTTTTGTGTACAATGATTTAGGAGTGGCATTGGGTTGGAGCAAACAAGGGTTTTTCATCTCTGCACCTGTACCTTTATTTCTTTTCAGCTGTGTTTGTATGTGTGTTTGTGTCTTTATTTTTGACCACC
>SSNP01000050.1:2366999-2432647 GCA_006937955.1 Pachypanchax playfairii
CCCCCCCCCCCCCCCCCCCCCCCCCCGAGTGAAAAGTATTATTCCTAAACTTAATAATTAGTTGTGGTATTTTTGGTAGTTTGTGATGATGAACTGTTAATGAGTCTTACATATCACAGAGAAAAAAATATTCTCAATTCTTCTTTGCAGAATTGTTGGCGTATTGTTTTTTTTTAAAGCATGAACGCCGTGTTTAAGGTCACGCCACAGCATCTCAATCAGATTTGTGTTGGCTGCTCTAAAACCTGAATTTTGTTGTTTTTGAGTCATTCAGAGGTGGACGTGCTGGTGTGTTTTGGATCATTGACCTGCTCAAGTACTCTCAAGCTTAAGATCTGATTGTTGGATAGTCTCCTTCAGGATTTTGTGGTGGAGAGCAGAAGTCGTGATTCCATCAATTACAATGAATCGTCAGCTCCTGAAACAGTAAAGCAGGCCCACATTATCATTATTATTACAGAACTGAAAACTCAATGTTTTGTTTTTGTGGTTTTTGAGTTGGAACTCTGTCCTGGATGTAACCTTTGCCCATCCATTACCTACACCTGTTTGTTACTGTTCAGGTTCACAGTGAGCTGATGCCTCTGCAGCTGTTATTGGGTGAACCCAGAACCTTCTTACTCCCAACAGTGCCACCAGCTGTACCACTGTGCAACTAAATTTTACTCCGGGCTTCTTATCTCCTCTTGAATACGGGCAGTTACTTTTTTACATGGAGTAACTGCCTGTTTGCATTTTGGTTTGGATAAGTTTTGTGCCCTTTTATAAAAACTGCATTTTGTATTTACATGAGTTATATCTGTCTGATAATAAAATTTACTATCTTAGCTGAAACATTTTAATGTGACAAGAACAGCAAAAACTACAGAAATCTGTAGGGTCAAATACTTTTTCGCAGCATTGTTTTAAGGCCCAAAGTTTGTGCCATTTTAGTGCAGCTAAAGTCTTAAAACATTTTTACTCCAAGAACATGTACAATTTTTTTACAGTTTACTTTATTCTTTGGCTTTATGTTTTGAAACAGTTTCACATTGACAGTTTTGAAGTCGCCAGCCAGCCTAAGGAAGCTGGTGGTGTGTGCCAGTGCATCTGTGAGAGTGCACACAGTATACTGCAGTATGCTGAAGTGTTGGCCTCTACCTGACCGCAGAGGGAGTGGCTCTGAAGACAGAGAGGATGTAGATAGAAAGGAATGGGGGACATAAAAAAAAGTGTTTATTCAAGGAAGAGAAATGAGAATTAAAGTAGTACTGGCTGGCTCAGCCCTTTTTCTTTAGAAGAGATTGCTTTTCTTGCTCACCTTGCTTTACTTCTTTCTGCATCTTATCGTTTTTATGCCATGTATAACTTGGCTGACATTGTGCATGAAGCTTTTAAACTCAACTGTCCTATCTTGTTATTACTGAGTGAGTTTAAAAGCTTTTAACCACTAGTAGACAACAGCATTACCTTGTTTAGATATATAAAGAAATATATTTGATTTATAGCTTATATAAAAGTTATTTTTCCTTTCAGAATATTAAAAACAGTTTAATTAAGTCGACCTTTTATTTTATTTTACAGCCTCGACTAGTCATCTTCACTTTTATTTACCTTCATGCACACTTATGATCTGTCTCTTCTGTTGCTGTTTTATAAAACCAGCCAAGCATTTATTTTTTATGAAGCAGTTTTTACTGGAGTCTCCGAGGTAATTTTGGCTAAACAAGACCTCGATCAAAGCTGAGAATACGTCTATAAGACTGTTTCTGTTGTATTGTTGATGGAGATTGCATTTGGCTCTGGATGTGAAAAGGAGCCAGTTCATGTCTGACCCTTTATGTTGTGTTCAGGTGTGCGTGTGTGTGTGTGTGTGCGTATGTGTGTTGTCAAGGTCCCAATTGGTTTGAAGTTGCAGGCATGGAAACACCCACTGCTAGAGAAGAAAACATGTCAAGCCTATTATAAAATGTTGCTGTTGTATTTGTGTGTGTGTTTATATGGTAATTGCTAATCGATTTAAAATCCAACAGACAAAAAAATAAATAATAATGAAAGCAGGAGATATGTTGCCTCTTCTCTGACATTTTGTTTAGAAATATATCAAAGTTCTGCCATGCTAGTGTAAAAACAAATGCACATATGGAAGAAATCAACTTTAGTAAATGAAATGCACTCAAAGACACGGGTGTCAGCAGATATTTTGTATCTGTTGACTGAGACAAAGTTACAGAGGAAATGATGCCTCTGGCTTTCCACAGGGTTTCTCACTTGGTTTATTTGAGGAACTTTCTACTTCCAAACAACATGTTCCTGTGTTTCGCATATCAGCAAACTGTTTTGTTGGTATAAACGTCCATCATAGTACTCCTAAAATAGAGCAGATATTATTGTTCTAGAAGACCAGCTGACCTAGTTTAAGTTGTTTGTCTGTGTTGTTGCAAGATTCTATTCCTGAGAGTAGTCGATCTTCCAGCTGCTTTGTTTGGAGTGGTAAGAGGTGGGAGTTTAAAGGAGGTAGTTTGGAGTTTCTACCTGTCACAAAGTGGGAGTAACAATAAACCACAGAGGAGAACGAGGGGGCAGCGGTTTCCTGTGACTTGCATTCTGTAAATGGGGCAAGTACTTTGTCCCGTGTAGTTGTGTGTTGAACTGGTTTGGCTTGCTGGCTTCTCTTGAAGTGACTGACTTTACTGAAAGGATATAAATAGCATTTCTTCAATAGGATAACTGGAGAGTGGAGGGAATGAAGTTGGGGGGAGGGGAGGGATATGGAAGTGGCGCCACGGATGATAGGAGTGCCAGTGTCTCAGCACAGAGAAAAAAATAACTCTGCCATGGTCTCATCTGTTCACTCAGTCAGTCTGTTACAGGGACGATTATTCTCAGGAGAAAATGCATTTATGAAGAGAAGAATTTTGGGATGGAATGTATAAGTAATTCATGGCCCTGTGAAACAGAGCTGTGAAGGAATGAAGGGGAACGATAATGTGTGTTTTTCAGTTGTGCACTTGCTCTAACAACAAAGAGGAGGCTGAAAACCGAACAACATAAATCCTTAAAGAAACCCAACCTATACAAGAGGCCATTTACTCATACCAGGTAGAATTTTTGTTGATATAGGAAGGATGTAGTCCAGTTTCTTTAGTGAAAATGGTACGTACGTTGTAAATTGATACGTGCTAAAGCCCACAATTACAAGGATTTGCTTGTTGTGGCTGTAAGTGGCTGTTTGGGTTTTTGTTTAGACATGCCTGTCATGTTTCTGATGACATTCCTTAACTGTCTTGAGCTTGCTTAGTATCCCACAACATAGGGTTCGCCTGAATTTTACTTTGTCTGCCCAGATGTCATAATATAATCCATCTTATTAATGCTTTAATTGGCGTGTAGCCGATGATTTTCTTCAACATGTTTCATAAGACTAAGACAGATCTTGTTTGTTCTGTGGTTTCTATCTGGAGAACTTGTTAACCTTTTTGGCTACGATAGCAACGTCTCTCCTGCATCCCTGGAGCAAAAGTGTAATGATTAAAAATGGATGTGCCACTAATTGCCACATTGTCTTGCATTGCATGAAACAGCATGACCATGCACTAACTTTTCTTTTCTTGTTTTGTTTTTAGACGGTTGATGACGATGCAATGGCAGCGTGAATGAAGCTTGGCGTGGGGAGAGCTGAACGATGCCCAAAGGTGGGGGTTCTAAAACCCCCCAGCTGGACCACTTCCCACTCAACACTGACATGGTGGAAAAGCAGGGTGGGAAAAAGGTATGAACCCCTCCTTCCCCAACACACACTCACACTCACACACACACACACACATAAAATGAATTAAAACAGTAGAAATGACAAGCTGAACACATTTGCTTTGTTCTTTTCACTGACATTATTCATGTTTTTCTCATAGAGCTTTTAAAGTCCTGAATCTTCCCATAAACAACATAAAAACTCTAAAAGGTGAACATCTGTAAACTTGAAAGACTTGATTTATTTTGCCCCTCACTTTAAAGGTGCAGACCCTTGAGGCATGTCACTGATTAACCTCAGAATTACATTCTTGTATTTACCTAATTAAACTTGCATTTTTGTTTCACAACACGTTCTGGGCCCTTTTCTTTATTTGCCTATTTGTGTGATTTTTTTCAAATCTTCACATGTTGTATAAATTACATTCGTACTTTGTTTTTTCCAGCTGTGTCAGGCTGAAACACGAGGGTTTGACAGAATTTGAAAGAAACGCTTTAATCCTGTGAATCTGAAACAGAAATTAGTGTCTGTTGTCACAAGACAAGGGTTCTGATGATGTGCTGCAGTTTATAAGGCTTTCTAACTTTACTGTGTGGAATGTAGGGCTGGGCGATATGGCTTAAAAATAAAATCTCAGATTAATTTTTTTTATTTTTTATTCGATTTCCGATTTTTCCCTACTTATTAAATTTCCGGTTATTTGCAGTGCTTTGTACAAAGGATTCGGCTACAATTAGCTGTTTTTAGCTAAAGTTTGTTGGTCACTGCAGTGTTTGTTCATCTCAGAGAGTTTGGCGTTTTTCATGTTTGGCTGAATACCTCTGTTTCAGGTCTTGGAATATGTTTGTGGTGCTGCTGCCTTTGACTGTGATGGGCTTTTGGCAAATGTTGCAGCATGGGGTCTTGCTGCACGTCTGTCGCAGCAAACCATCTGAAACTAACGCTACGGAAACTCCAGGGAGCCAAAAAGTGCCACTACGCAAAACCTTAATTTATTTTTTTATATCGCCCACAACAAAAAAATTTGAATTAATTCATTTAATCAATTTATCGCCCAGGCCTAGTAGAATGCATGGGTTACTCTTATTTACTACTTACTGGATATAATATACAGTAAATAAGAAGTTCTAGGATTGCGTGAGTTAAATAACATACTGAGATAGTTTCATCCAAAAAGAATTGTGTCTCATCAAAAAAGAAAAAATAATCTACCTCTTGAATTAAAAAGAAATGGAAGAAATGTACCTAAGATATTAAATTAGAAGATAGTACCAAAAATGACTTTTTAAAGTTTGATTGAAGCTAGCTTGTTAAGACCTGCTGATTTGTTTTTGGTTTTTACTAGTAGAGACACTGTGGCAATGTTTTGCTGACATTTTATGTTAAAGGGTTGTAAAAGCTACTAGGTAAGGGTTTTGTTTGTTTGTTGTTGTTTGTGTTTTATGTACTGTAAACTATAAATAATAATTTACAGTGAGCTAGGACATGTCATTTCAAGTGAAAATATCTTAAATCGTTCATCTGTGAATAAACAGTATATTTGTTCACATATTTTTATCTCACTTTCAGTGGTGTTTTATCCCATTGGGTGGCAAAAAAATGCATTTACAAATTAGGCGCAGCTTGATGATGTCATTTTGTGTACCAGCTATTAACCCACCGACACTGGCAAAGAGAGGTGCAGCTTTCGTCGGCATGGATTTACAGCTCTCTGCAAAGGATTGCATCAGACTCGTAGCATGAAGGGAGGGGGGAGGGGGAGGGAGAAGAGTGCACGGGGTGAGGAAAAAACAGAGTGAGATAAATTTAAACGAAAAAGAATCATTACCCAGAGAGCGTCAAAAAAGTGTAACGCACAGGACAATCTGGAAAAGTTAAGTTTCCAAAGCTTTTATCACATTTAGTTCAGCAAAAATAACATTTCTCTACTTTTTCCTTCTCTCTCATTAAAAGAAGTATTTCCTGCAATGTGCGTTTCCTTTCTTAGATGGTGTGTTTCTTTTTTATGGGTATTTTTATTATGCTTTTGCTTAATTTATGTGTTTCACCAGATGCCTTTGTAGAACTGAGTGCAGACAGAAAGATTAGTTCACTGTAGCTGACACTGTTTGTCTCTACTGTACCATGACATCATAGTCTTATGACTGGGGCAGGGCAGGGGGAGGGGTTTAAAGAGTTGACACATAATAGAAAACCTACTCCCAGGATAAACATGAGCGAGAGGGAGAGAGAGAGAGAGAGAGCAGATGGTCTAACAGAAATATGAAGTTGAATAAAGTCGGGATCTGAACATATTTCAGCCAAAAACCAAAATATCTTGTCTGTTTTTTAAAGTCATGATAACAATAATAGTTCTATGGAATTTTAAACTACAAAAGTATTGACATTTTAATGCATATTATATTAAAATACAATATATTTGCACTCTGTTCCCTGCATTTCTGCACAGTTAGGTTTAGTTTTTAAAGCTGATCATATTTACATAAACGTCTGTTCGATATCAGACAAGGATCATCAAACAGTCAAACTAAAGTACTTTTTCTTAATACACATTAAGCAACAGCTGATGAATTTTCCTCCTGATTTAATCGGGATTTAAACAGCATCTGTATTATGACACATAAACTGACTGAAAAGCTTCACGTGCGGCTCCTGGCCAGGCTGCTGCTTTCCACAACTTTCACAAGTTTTTGTACTTTACCAAAGAGGAACAATGTCTCTTAAAGGTACAGCTGTTCCTCTTAAATAAAGAAAAACAAAACTGTTGCCTAAAATGTGCAGACGTTGTACATTAATTCTAAAGTCAGAATATTTTTGTGGGATACACCTCTCTGGTAATACTACCCCAATCTTTACCAGGATATGGGTTATACACAGGACTGATGAAGTGTTTTATCTGATTTCATATTTTAAAACAGTTAAACCTGCTAACAGTTACATGCAGAGCTCGTCATCTTCCCATTTCTTAATCCTGAGTTTGTCTGTACTGTGAATAACACTGAACTCATGGGGACTGTAGGATCAACACATGATCTTTGCTCTTCTGTTGGCCTGTAACTGGTTTGAACTTTTTATATGTTTTTTTTTTAATTCCTGTCACTAATCTGATTAGTTTGAACTGGTTAGTCTGATAGATGTTGTTTAGCTGTTACATATGTTGGTCTTCATATTTTCTTTGTCTCTTTTCCAGGATAAAGTGTTGTCAAATAAGACTCCAAAATTGGATCGCAGTGATGGGGTCAAAGAGATGAAAGAAAAGGCACCTAAAAGGAAGCTGCCCTTCACTGCTGGAGCTAATGGAGACCAGAAAGATTCTGATTCAGGTAGGAGATTATTGTTTGGTCTCTGAGCATCTGAGTTCCTTGTTGTTGACTTTCAAGTGAAAATAAAAAAGGATTGTGGGGGGGTAGTTATTGCATCACATCCTGTAATGTGGATGGAAACGAAGGCTGGGCTTGGTGAAGTGAAAGTGTTCCTAGCTTCAGTGTCTGACAGAGACAAGGAATATGTTTGTGCAGTTGGAGTCTGAAGAGAAGAAAATGAGCACAGAAATGACAAACCAATTACCTGTAAAACATTAACACATGCTGACCTGACCAGATGTCAGTTTGGTCTGACCACAGTTATATTTTGGGGTTTTTTTAACAGTAGAAATTACTTCTGTTCATGCTGTTTGACTTTGGATTTAAAGGATTCAGGATTAAGTTTGCTGATAGTGTTCCGACGCTGGGATTTGCTTAGAGTCTTCATCCTCGGCACTGACTGAGATTTGGCATTACTTTGTGTTCAGAGATTCCACTGAGCTTTGTGCTTCAGATAGAGGAAGAAAAAGTATATTGCAGCATGTCTGAAGTGGCTTGGGGTTATGTTCAGAAGAATTGGACATGCATATTTTTAGACATGTCTGATTGTGCAAGCGTACTGTTTACCTCCAAGGAATCAATAATAACTAGACCGTATGATTAAGAGGTGTGTCCTTATTAGCCCTTTGATTGTCACTCTTAAATTCCTGTGGTGTTTGTTTACATGGCATTTTATTAATGCTTTTATATGTTCATATTAATGTGGTACATTTTTTATAGCTCCTTCTTTATTAGTAATATTCATATATATATATTTATTATTCTATCAGCTGGTCTTATATTATCTACCTTCTGACTGTTTTGAAGAACTGACTTCACATCAGGAAGAGGTCAACCTCCTCCCCACCCATAAGCAGCAGTGTGAACTCTCTCCAGGAACAATAGCTGGACGTGCCATGTGTGTGCAATGACTTCATGTTTTTCAGCCATGGAGGCTTTCAACACTCTAGAATTCACATGTCTGCAGCATGTTCTCAGTGGTTTCCTTTGGGCTCATTGAATTAACATACTTTCTTTTCAAGTTTCAGTCAAACTCGGATCCCAAAAGCTCATGTTGTTAAGGTGCCTTGTTTTATACAGCTGCTGTTTTTTCAGTGGTATATGTAAACATGGTTCTTTATGAGATTATTTACAGCCCCTCCCAGGCGTTCATTGTCCATGAGTTTGATCATTTCAGGTCCATCTTCTGTGTAAGTCACAACCACAGTTCATCTGGGTCACAGCTAAACATGAGGCATGTTATACCTGCATATTCCATTAGGTGATGGATCCATTGAAGACATTTTGTGAGACAAAGTAATGATGTTACCTGCAGAAGACTTAGCAATGGTTTCTGTTAATATCTAACAATAAGATGGGGACATTTGTTATTGACTCGATCTGCCAGGTGTCTGTGATGTTGTGAATGTGATGAAGGAGTGGGGTGCTCTGGAAGTTCACACATCTCAGGTAAACACTACTTTGTGGGCTTTGGATGAAGCTTCCACTACTTTAACCTTTGTGTCTTCGTAAACTCGTGGTTGGCTTTCTCTGAAAAACTGACGTGAGCATGTGATGCAGTCAGGCTCAGTCATATGCATCATGAATCTAAAGCTTTCATTCTTCACAATGCTGTAGAGGCAAAGATCTCTCAAAATGAGACAAGCCATAGATTAACATGGTCAGAGTTGGCTGGAATTGAAGTGGTAGTGTGAGCGCTGTTCAGGAGTTGGTAGCAGTGGCCGTTGCTCTGGGTGATGGTGTAAGATGCAGGCTCAAGGCATTTGACGTCTCCCTGAGGTGCTCGACTTCACTTTGAAAATTTTACGCAACGAATGTCATGATGTTTTTTTACCCAGGAAATTGTAAAATTCAAAGTGCGCCCAAACAGAAGTTTCAGCCAATCATTGCAGAAAAGCTGAGAAAACAAAGTCTGCCTAACCTACAGCGTAACACCCCGGCCTCCCCGCTTTGTCCTGTGTCCTGCTGCCCGCTCCTTCTAATTATAAATTTCTCTCTATCCTCCGGTTCTCTACTCGCTGCTGTTCTGGCGTTTAAAAAGGTAAATTCTCTCGGTGTGTGTGAGGACACGCGTGTGCGGGTTTGTGTGTGTCAGCGGACCGGCCAGCCTTCGGTGAATGTGAACCTTTACGTGTAAACTTATGGACTCAACACACTGGAGGTGACAAACGACTGCCATAACCCATCGCTATCGCTTTGATAACCTTACGCGGGAGGCAACGAGCGGTCCGTCAATGAAACCTCTGCTGATTGGTCCTCGACTGGGCTGGCGTTGCTAGCCCGTCTGTGAACGATACATGCACAAGCATTCACGAAATTTGCGTGTTGCTTTATCAGTGATCAGTGCACAGCAGCGCTGATCATTGATCATCACATGTATTAACAGAGAAGGGAGGGCAAAAATAAATAGTCTTCTTTCTTAATCTCATTGACAAAAATCAAATATTTAATAAATTATCTGAATCTTTCAACCAAAGTGGTCATTTGATGTGAAATGTGTAGAAATTATTTGTTGTATAGAGTAAATATTAAGTCCAATATATAGCCTACAGAAAAAAGAGAAAGAGGCAACGGTATATGTGTGTGTCTGTGTATTTTTGCCTTATCTATATATATTTGTGTGTGTGTGTGTGTGTGGGGGGGGGGGGGGGTTTGTATTTCTGACCTCCTGGGGACCCGTTTCCTGACTTTTACTATCTTTCTGGGGTCCGAGGGTTCTTGTGGGGACCGAAGCCTGGTCCCCATGAGGGGGACTCCCCTTTTTAGGGTTAGGGGTTAGGTTTATAGGTATGGTGTGAATGGAGTTTTAGTTAGTCTTAGGGTTAGTTATAGATCAGTAATGGTTAAGGTTAGTAAAAGGGTTTGGGTTAGGTATAAATCTAGTTACTAAAATCAATGGAAGTCAATGGACGGTCCCCATAAGGATAACAAAACACACTTTGTATGTGTGTGTGTGCGTGTGCGTGTGCGTGTGTGTGTGCGTGTGCGTGTGTATTGCAAAATTCTGCAAGAAAAAGCCGTGCGCAACCCAAGTGGTACTCAAATTTTTTTGACAAGGTTGGCAGGTCTGCACTTGTAAGGGTTGCCTTCTCCTCACATTCATGTCATGTTTGAAATGGTTGGGACAGAATCGGGGCTTAAAGCTGAAATATGCTTCTGATCTGACCACAGCTGAGTTGATGACCAGGTGGGAAGTGAGGGGCATCATGTTCAGTGCTGTAATCAGCTGCTCTGATACTGGTTTCATGTGTGTAAACACACATCATCCATGAACTTAGCGGGCTTGATCAGTTTATCTGTGAGGCGAACATCTTTGTGGTATTATTACAAAATTTTACGTCAAAAAAGCCAAAAAAAGCAACAACATCTTGGAGCCATTTCTTACTTTTTTTAGTTTGGGAACATTTAACTGTCTGGTTAGAGAAAAACAAACATCTCTGTGACTCTATATGTTCATTACGTTTGACTGCAGTTAAAGCTGCTATACTTTATTTGCATAACAAATTAGCTTAATATATTTTTTTCATGCCCATTAAAAAAGGGTTTTAACACAGCATGGAGAAAAATATGTTGTGAAGATTTAAAAAAAAAAAAACGAAAAAAAATAATTTTGTGGTTCTCCCGTATTTGTCTAAAAACATCAACCAATCAAATGGTTCGGCCCGGAAGGAATGATTGGACAGTCTCTCCAGTCATACGGACTTCCGCATTTATTTGGTTTCTGTGCTCCTTAGAAAACTGAGACGTATTACGGCAGCACACCACTGCTGGGAGTGTTCGCCTCTCTACCATGTCACAGCAGGAGAAACAGTCACCGGCTGGTTTCGCGTCAGGTTCAGAACAAAGTAACAATTAATGTCAGTTGTTCGTTGTTATATTGTTTTCACTTACCGGTGATTCCGCCATGTTACGGTACTTGAATGAACTGCGGACCAGTGTCTTGCACTCGGTCGTCTTCTGGGGCTACGCGTGTTTCCAAACCTGCGGGGGTGTGGCTTAGGAATTCTACCCGACGGGAGGGGCTGAGAGTTCTGTGACTTTGTTGACAGTCTAAGCTAGGCAATTTGAAATCAGGGATATCAGCTTTAAACAAACAGGTTTGTATTCCCATTTTAAATATAAATGTGCTTATTTGCATTTGGATAGTAACATTTGTTTTCTTGCTCTTTCTCTATTTGTTACTTAGATTTTGTTGCTGTTTTTACATGATCTGATCTTAAAGAATTTGAACTACAAGCTTCAGCTAAAGAAAAAGACTTTCCAAGAAGTTTGTCGGGAAAACTGCAGACATTAAAGTCATCACATGATGCCTCGCCTGAACACTTCAAGACTGTACAGAATCTGTAAACAAGACTTTATGATCAGGATTACAAGGCTGTGTGATTATGGCAAAAAAATCATAATCAGATTTACTTTTATTCAAAACTGAAATTATAATTAAAGTTATTAACATAATATTTGTTTAAATGTAGATTTTCTGAGCAGTGGGAGATATAATGATATTGTGATAGTGAAGAATTGGAACATTTTGATTGGCTAAAGCAGAAAGATCACAGATCTGTTAGGTTAAAACGGAGCACATTAACGTGCTCATCAGACTGTTATACCCAACACTACATGTGGACAGTGTGCGTTCATGGTCAAAAGCAAGTACTGCTAAAGATGTTTACTTTAAAATCAGCTCTGTCATTGTTCTGTTAATGTGACTTCTGTGAGCTGATGATTGACTCGATGTTTAGGTTAATTCTTATTTGTGATGATCTCACCTGTTAGCATAATACAGCTATTGCTGCATCTGTTTATACCTGTTATGTTGCTTTCAAAATGATTTTTGGCCTAAATTCTCCTTCATTTTGGGACTTTCTCTGCTTGTTTTGTTTTTGGTTAAATGGTGCTGTTGTTCAGTAAATTGCCAAGTAGTTAGAAAACCGTCAGTAACTAAAGTAATGTAAAGAATCAAGACAAAATTATAGTCAGGATTTCATTGTAAAATCATGATATTTTTGTCTCTTCTTGGTTGTTCAGAGTGTTTTTTCATAGATGTTTGTGTTGTGGAGAACGTCGCTGAGACTTTGCTACTTCTCCCTCTCTGTCTCTGTATAATTGCTCATAGGTCACTCTGTGTTGAATTTCAGGGAGTTGGACGTGTTTGTTGTGCTACCGAGTGCTGCAGAGTCCTCAGAGTAGCAAATCTTACTCACAATGTGATTTAGATGAACATCTGCGTCTCCAGATCCTAAGTGTTCCCACTGAACTGAACTGACTATGTTTAGAAAACAAAAAATATACATATATAGAAGATTTAAATTCTATTTGCACATATAGCTGAGTAGCTGCTTGATATGGTCAGAATCTTGCGTTTATGTTGGATTCGTAGCTCACCTGAAGGAGCTCACAGTCATTTTGCTTTTTTTATAAACATATTTGTAACTTTGCTATTTACATAGTTTTGTGGCACATTATTGATGGTAGGCGGTGAAAGGAGACAGTGGTTTACACAAATTTCCAGTAAACGCATATTTTTCTCAAGTAGCTGTAACAGGATTTATCCTTTCTCTAGACTCCCAGTTGCTCTAAATACAAACATGATTCAGAAAAAATAGTTGTTGAAATCAGCTGATTAACATAATAAAGAAATGCACGAATTACACAAAGAATTCAAAGCCCCTTAAACTGCTTTGGAAAAGTATTTGCCCCCTTACAGATTTCTTCTGTTTTGGTTGATTTGTCACATACATTTTAATATCCTTTTGGACTCCAGTGATCCACAGTTAGAGTCATTGTCCACATATGGAGAAAACATGGAACAGAGTGATCTTAATTACTTCAAGAGCGATGACTCATCCAGGAGGTCACAATCTAATCAGAATAACTAAAGCTCTGCAGCTCTTAGTTAAGATCTGTTTTTATGCTTAAACAACTAGAAAGAGACGAGGCAAAAATTGCATCCTCAGATTTGCCAAAAAACCTCTTGATGATTTCCAAGACTTTTGGGAAAATATATAGAAGTGGAACTTTTGGAAAGGTGTGTCTCGTGACATGCAGACAGTAAAACGTGATGGTCTGCATCTGATTTGCTGCTTTACGCCGGGCTCACACTGCATCCGGATCCGGTCCGGTGCGGACCCCGCAGGTATTCCGTTAGATTAAAATCCCTTTTGAAGGCTCACACTAGCTCCGTGCGGTGCGGGTCCGGTTACGGAGGCTGTACGGCACTACGGAAAAGAATCCGCAAGGATCAATTTTTTCCGGACGCCGGAGTCACTCCGCGTCAAGTTTGATGAAATCTGACGAACTATACAGGAAGTGTGGCTTGAATATCCGGTGTTTTTTCAAAATAAACGAGTGTACAAACAATTGTAACTTGACTCTTCTTTTTAGACAGCACACGCGCTAATAGGAAATGTAAACATTACATCACACCCGGTGACACAGGGTCCCGAAAGCCTGCAGCACAACACATTTTCACACATTTGCTAAATAATGGACGTGTTCTCGTGTGAAGTCCCGACAAAACGATAACCCACGTGAACTTCTGTTCTCGCGGGTGACGTTTTACGCACCCAGCACCGGAGCTGACCGCACTCCCTATCTGGAGCAGATGTGAGTGGTAGCTTGCGGAAAAACCGCACCGAAGCCGGACCGAAGCCGTTCCGTAGGCAGTGTGAGCCCGGCGTTAGGACCTGGGTGACATGTTACTATTGATAGAACCATGAATTCTGCTCTCTACCAGAAGATCTGAAAGGAGAATGTCTGACTCGCTTGAGTTATGCAGCAAGATAGAGATCCAAAACACACCAACAAGCTCTGAATGGCTAAAAGTACTAAATAAAAGTATTGGAGTGGTCTAGTCAAAGTATGGACTTAAATCTAATTAAGATGTTTGCAGTATGACCTCAAACAGGAAGTTAATGCTCAAAAACTCTCCCTTGCAGTCGAATTAAAACTTTTCTGTAAGGAAAAGTGGGCTAAATTTCTTCCACAGCAATATTACTGCAAATGTTTACTGCAACTAGTTGTTGGATTTATAGGGCAATTCCTTTTTCCACAAATGGCCAGGTTGGTTTGGATAGTTTTTTATTTACTTACCAATAAAAAATCTTCATTTTAAAACTGCCTTTTTATTCACGCAGGTTAACTTCATATGATATTACCATTTATTTTCTAATCTGAAATATTTATGTGACAAAACAGAAGAAATATTTAAGAGGGTAAATACTTTACATCTCATAAAGTTCTAACTACACATTGGATTTTCTCTTGCTCTTAAGAAAGGATTGCAAAATCATCCTGTCTGCCATCCCTTCTCTTACAACTTCCTGTTTATGCAAGTTCTCAGACTCCCAAACAGAACACGTTTCACTTTATGCCATGCATCAGTCTAACTCACCTGGCTGGACTGGTTAAAGTGGTTTTTCTTGCTGTAGTGTCTGTTGATTAACTGACGTGGACAGGTTTTTTGTTTTGGAGTTATTGCACACTGGCTTATTGTCTCCCTGCCATTAGAAATGTTTCCTCTTTTAGAACTTGACATATATGTTTGATGTGTTCCTTCCCTCCGGCTTGGCCAGGCGATCTATTCACGGGGTTACACCCCCAAGCTAGCTTACATTTCTCATCTATTCTCTCTTTCTCTTATCTTGTTAGTCAAGTTTCAGTGAATAAGGAGAGTGAGGTTTCACCCGGTCTTTAAGCTGAGTAATATCATTTTACTGAGACACATAAAAGCAGTGGAAACATGCACACTGTGTGCTGTGTTCTGGGTAATTTCTTAATGCAATAATCCATGTGTGCAGTGTAGTATTGATAATAAAGACTGTTGTGTTTATGATGTATTTTCCTCTTTGATCTGCATGTTTACTGTCTTTACCGATTACCTAACAAATCTATTATGTTTTTCCTCATTCTGTCACAGTATTTGTGTCATCATGTTGTTGAGTCCATAATTTGTAATCGTTTGTTATTGTGACCTGGATGATTTAGCTTAAGTTGTCTTTTTTAAGCAATAATCCTACCTGCTTTGGTCACATTACATCGTCTTCCTGCTTCCCGTCTTGTAAACATAGCCTGGAAAAGCTAGCTTTGCAGTTTCCCTGTCCTGTGGAAAAAAGGAAAAACATGTTGGACTACTTCTGTGGTTCCCGCTGGTTTTACAGAAGGAATGTCTCTAAATGGTGAATGCTTTGGAGAACATGAGAGTGTATCAAAGAGTGCTGAAGGGCACATTAGCAATAAGTGTTCACAGATGTTGGTGAAAGTTTATCTTCTCTGTACATGTGACTGGAAAAATAGTTTCCTGGAAATCCTTTAGACAGCGGAAGCTTGATTTTCAGTGCTCCTTTCCTTATTTACCTCTGTGTTTGTGGCCTCGAGCTTTGGATGCGGTCTTGGCGTGAGAGGAGGCTCAGACACATTCACTGCCGTAGTTGGAACTTCACTCCATGTTCAAACAAGCAGTTTCAATTTATTTTTTTGTGTTTGGGGGCGTATTTACTGTTGGCTGGGGAAGTCGTTCACCCTCTGTGCTGGAGCGTTACGCTCACGTGTAGCTTTACCCTCTGAGTGGGTCATCAGATGGTATGTTGCTGAAAATAATTGCTGGGTGTGTCTTTGTGGAACAGCTGCTTTTGTCCAGTAGCACCGTGTCTCCAGTAATCCTGGCAGTCAGTGGTGACCTTGGCAAGGCCATGTTGAATTGAAATATACACCAGCTATTTCGTAATAACTACAGTTCTGCCAAGTCACACCCTCTTTCTCTCGCTTCACAATTTTGGCTGATTGGCTTGGAGACAGACATAAACACTGCCTGTTGGCCCTTCGTTTCCTCAGGGGCTGCTGGGTAATGACACAGAATAGACCCACTGCTATATACAAACCTTGTGCACACAAAGCTGTGGATAAAGTTTGTGAGCAAATATGCAGTTTGTCTTTTATTAGTGTAGCTGAATGGGCTTTAAAGTGATGCATCTTTTTCACTAATGAGGGCAGAATTTGTTCTTTTGGAGAACAGTCTTAGTACTGAAGAATACTGAATTCTTCTACTTGTAAGCTTTTAATGTTTGTTTGCATGTCTTCTACCTCCATAATGTGTTATTGTACCCAAATTACAGATAAAGCTGCACTTATGCACATATTTATTTGGAATCCTATAACAGATTTTAGAATAAGTGACTGAAATATGGTCTGCTAAAACTACAGACCAGTTCTAAAGTCCTCTGTGACAGTTTAAGGTCAAATTTCTGTTTGTAATGGTCATGCTTTCAGTGAAAACAAACCTCTATTTTAAAATAAATTAATAAAGCTGCTACGTTTGTAACAGTTAAGAGATGTTGCAGCTCACCAGCTTTGCTTTGAAGCTCGGAGGGAAACGGTTTGAGGACGAACGAAATCACTCAGTATGTTTACACAGTGCTGGGAAGACTCACATTATTGCATCAGTATGACATTACCTGGACTTTTAAAATACATGCAAACATTTTAGTAAAATTGTGCTGCATTGAATTGCTATAAGTCAGACTAACACACCCAGATAATGTGCTTAAGAGTCAGTCCTGCATGTATATATTCATTCATACTCAAACTGACCTAGATGCTCTGAACATGCTCCACTGATCCCGCCATAAGCTTTGACCCAATATTGCAAACAACATGGAAAATCCCAAAAGCTTGCATTACTTAAACAAGTCGTAAAGCTGCCTAATGTACCTTTTCATGTTGTACCAGTTTGACTCAAGATAAACAGTTTCTGTCATTTTGAAACCAAATGGAAAGGTGGACATGCCACATTTGAGGAGTTGGAAACATTTAGGTTGTTTTATATATATATATATATATATATATATATATATATATATATATATATATATATATATATATATATACATTTTTTTTGCATTTATATATATGCATGTGACATGGTTTGATAAAATATTCTGTTTAACCAGGAAAGTTGTTTTATATATATATATTTGATTATTATTAGTCTAACAATGACTCTGGTGTTGTATAAAAAGCAAATAAATAAAACTGTGTTCTGTTGAAAATAGAGCTTTTATTTTAATTTTGTAAGTTTCTTCATCAATCTGTTTTATTGCATGTATTGAAAAAGTTAAAACTGTTATTTCTGGGTTGTTTGTGTTTGTGTCAGGCAGAGAGCTGCAACTGCAGCCCACCACTGATGCAGTTGCAGAATTGTTGACAATTTGTTGTTTTTATGTGTCTTCTGAAGCATGAACGAAATAATCTTTCGATGTACAAAAGCATAGCACAAATTAAAATATTCACTTGAAATGTTTGAAGGGGGTTAAGTGGTCTAATGGCTTGTAAAATCACTTTACAAATACCTTTTGTTGGTATTGGCTTTTTTAGTGTCGTGTTAGAAATCTTTACTGCAGATATTTGATGTTCACTCATCGTAAAGACTTATTAGTTCTAGTTCTTCACAAAATTTAGTAAATAAAATTACATTTGAGAGTGTAGTTATAATGTCTGACATATGAATGTTCATCCTAATAAAATGCATTAAAATGCTTCTGTGTTCTTCCTCATGTTGCAGAGAAACCAGGTCCAGAGAGGAAGCGCATTAAAAAGGAGCCCACAAACACCCGGAAGCCGTTTGGAATGGGGATGCCAGGGATCCGGGCCGGGTACCCCGTCTCTGAGCGGCAGCAGGTGGCCTTGCTCATGCAAATGACAGCTGCGAAGTCCGTCAACAGTCCAGGTGCGTGCTTATCATTTAGGCCACGTCTTCCGTGGACCGGTGGCGGAAAAGAAAAAGGGGATGGGATGGAGCGTTATATGTAGGGAGTGTTTGTGGGAGAGCTGTATGCGTAGGTGGATTACAAGTGAGCCAGATGGGGGATGAGTCACAAGTTTTTAATGTTTTTGTTTATTTTGTAGCTCTTATGCATTTTGCCTGCTGAGTTGTGGCCACTTTTTCAGGCACAATTGGTTTTGGGCATCAAATGGTATAAAATACAAATGAATTGTCATCAGAATGTACATTTAAACATTTAAGTCATTGGTAGAAGTTTTACTGAGAAAGAGAATTTGACATTTTAGTTGATGTATTTTTATAAAATGCAACATGTACGGAAATGAAACCATCTCCGCTGTTGGCATTGCGTTTCTCTGGAACTGATGGCGCAATCTCAGAATTAGAGCCAAATAACAGCAGAAAGCTTCATGATTTGATTGCATGCAAGTGCATGCTAGCAGTTGTTTATTGTTTATTTACCTGTTATCCATTTAGCTCTGAGATAAATAATGAATATTAGTTCAATTGTCGGAGACCTTTAGTAAACAAAGTAATCTGCCTGAAAATGTATTAAATGCCTGTATTAACATATTTGAGTGTGTGTCCCCTTTCTTTTTGTCTTGTTGTTGACATTTTAGATGGGATGAAATTAGTGAGGCTCAGTCTTTTATTTGTATGTTAATTCCTTTGGTGCAAGCCTGCAGCCATGGACTCAGATTAAGTGAATGTGTTTCAAATATCGTTTTGGACAATAGCTGTACAAAGTCAATAATGTAAATGTGATAAAGGCTCGAGTTTAATCCTGTAAATGTGATGAAAAAGGCTCAAGTAAAGTAGGTCTTATCACTCTGCTGGTGATTGATGGAGTGTGATTGCCCCCTTCTGGTTGTAAGATGTTCCAACACATTCTTTCACAGCAGAATGTGGAAAAGGAGAAGTAATTACAGCACATTAATAAAATGATGCCATAAGAAACAGTTTGAGAGTTAAGGTGAAACATCCATCTTCTGCCTGCAGACACAACACCAAAGCATCAGTCACAGTCCTGTCTGGGTCAGAAGGGAACGCCAAACTCTGCATCTAAAACCAAAGACAAAGTAAATAAAAGGAATGAAAGAGGAGAGACTCGACTGCACAGAGCAGCAATCCGAGGAGAGGTGCGCCGCATCAAGGAGCTCATCAGCGAGGGAGCTGATGTGAATGTAAAAGACTTTGCAGGTGAGAAGCTTGATGTCTTTACTGCCCTGTACTTTTAAAGTACGGCAATATATATATTTCTGTTTACATGATACAATCTTTTTTTTGGTGTTTTCCTAGGCTGGACTGCATTGCATGAAGCATGCAACAGAGGATACTATGATGTGGCAAAGCAGCTGCTGGCAGCCGGAGCTGAAGTTAACACCAAGGGTCTGGATGATGACACCCCTCTGCATGACGCATCCAACAATGGACATTTCAAGGTATATTATAAACCAAAATCTGTTCATGTTCAAATTCACTCAACACTGTTTGTTAAAAAGGAAAATCCAGTTCTGAAGTGAAAATGATTCTTTTTTTTTAACGTAAATAAAAAACATCTACTTGTTTCCAGTCTGTGTTTCTGATTGTGAAGGTTTCTTTTCTTTGTTTTGTTTTTCATTAAAACTCAATTTTCAACTTTTGTTAGTCGTTCTTTACTTTTATACTGACGTAGGATCGTTCATGCGCATGAAAAAAACTTCTTCCTTAAGTCCAAATTATAGGACTAGTTAAAAAGTTTAATTTAACTCCAGTTAAATATTTGTTTTATCCTGTTTCAGGTGGTAAAACTACTTTTACGATATGGAGGGGACCCACGTCAAAGCAACAGGAGGGGAGAAACACCGCTTAAGGTTGCCAGCTCTCCAACAATGCTTAATCTGTTGCTGGGCAAAGGCACTTACACCTCAAGTGAAGAGAGCTCAACAGGTAAATATTTCAGGCATTCCTTTAATTCACTGTTATGTTAAATATTCCTGTATTTGGCATTTAAATGGTGTATTGATCTTGCTTTTGTTTATGTTTTACAGAATCTTCTGAGGAGGAAGATGCACCCTCATTTGCCCCCTCAAGTTCTGTAGATGGCAATAACACAGACTCTGAGTTTGAGAAGGGCTTGAAGTTAAAAGGGAAACTCGCAGAAGCTCCTAAATCTTCTGTCACACCCGTTAAAGATGAATATGAATTTGACGAAGATGATGAGGAAGAGCGTGTCCCACCTGTTGATGATAAACACCTCTTGAAAAAAGACTTCCGAAAGGACTCGATCAGTAAGACCAACAGCTTCATCTCTATTCCCAAGATGGAGGTTAAAACCTATTCCAAAAGCAGCTTGCTCACACCAAAGAAAACTGTCAGGCGAATCATCTCTGACAGTAACAGTTCAGATGAGGATGACAGGACGTTGTGTTTCACACCGGCGCCCACACCACGGCAACAAGCCCAGCAAACGAATACCAAGACTAGAGACTCTGGCAGCATGAGCTCTAAACAACAAAAAGACAAAAATAAAGTAAAAAAGAAGCGGAAGAAGGAGAGTAAAAATAATGTCAGTAAAGAAGTCAAGTTTAGTAAAGTCAGTGACAAATTCTGTACATCTGAATCTGACTGTGGAGATCTGGAGAGTGAGGATGATAAGGGCTCAAATAGTATAAAAGACTCTTCTACAATTAATCTTAAAGAATCCTCTGGTTTTAATGCATCATCCTCTTCTTCACACGGAAACTTGAACTCTCAGAAACAAGCTCCATCTTTAGCAGAGCAGCATCCGAAGCAGTGGAGGACAGATGGCTGGAAGACGGTGTCGTCTCCTACGTGGTCAGATGTCAGTTCTCTCTCAGATTCAGTCAGAACAAGACTGTCCAGTGAATCTGAGTACTCCTCTGCTGATTCAAGTGTCGAGTCAATAAAGCAGGTTAAGAGGAAAGCACAGGAGAACAAGAAGAAGAACAACAATGCACACAGTAACACTGTAGACAAGAAAAATTCGGAGCTCTATAAAAACTCTACTGCAGAAAGTGCCATCTCCAAAACTGATGTAGATGGCAAAGTGATCAAAAAGCATAAAGCAAAGCACAAGCATAAAAGTAAGGAAAAGGACAATGCTCCTAGTCTGGTGCTTAATCAAGACATGAATGAAAAATTTGTTAAGAGCTATTCTTTTGAATTTGATGATTCAAGGCAAAAGTCTTTAATTGTTGAGTCCGAATCCACATCTGAAAGTAAGGTCAAACTATCCAAACACGACAAAGACCATTCAAAAAAGGACGAGAGGCTTTCAAAAGTCAAGTCTGAGGATAAGGATTGGTCATCGGGTAAAGATACACATAGAATGACAAAAGAGGAGAAAAATAAGAAAACAAAGGACATCAACAAGGAAAAGGCAAATAAGGAGGAGAGAGACAAACCTGTAAAAATTGAGAAGGAAAGAAATTTTAAAGAGAAACACAAGGAAGATAAACAGAAAGCTCACAAAGATGAGAAGAAGAAAAAGTCCAAGGAGAAGTCATCCTCAAAAGCAGACAGAAAAAATGAGCAGAAGGAGGAGAAGCATCTCAAGACAGACAAGGAGAAAAACACCAAGGAGGAGAAGGAGAAATGTAAAAAAGACAAAGCACCGAAAGAAGAGTCTGAACATGAAGGCTACGATGTCAACAATCGGTTCCTCAACCTGGAAGACACAAAACTCAGCGCATCTGATGACCATCATGACAGATGGGGCTCTGAGATGTCCTCTGATTCCTCTAGCTATGGAGATGATAGCTGGGATGCTCCTGTCAAAGAAGTCAAAGAATATAAATCCAACAACACCGTTAAACTAATTGTTGAAACTGTTAAAGACGAGACAAGGAGAAAAGAAAATAAAGTCAAGGACAAGAGGTTGGAGCACAGTGACAAAAAATCAGAGAAAGAAGCCAGCTCCAAGAAAAAAGAAAAAGACTCCTCAGAAAAAACGAATGAAAAGAAGAAAGACTGGTCTGAAAAAACAAAGCTGAACTCCAGTCACTCACTCGAGAAAGACAAGAAGCGGAAAGACTCATCCGACTTAGTCAAAGATAAAAAGGACAAAGATTCTCTTGACAACAGTAGAGACCATAAAGATTCTCATGAAGGTATCAAGGACAGAAAAGATCTAAAAATTAAACAGGAATCGATCAGCGATGCATACGGCAGCGATACCTTCTTTAAAGATATTGATACTGTTGGGAAATCATGTGATATCAGAGAAAGAAATCACTCTGGAAAGGAGAAAGAAAAGAAGAGTGATGGAATGGAGAAGAGAGAAAAGACAAAAGCTGACAAGTACAAAGAAAAAGCAAAAGATCGAGGAGCTGATCACGAGAAGGACAAGAATGAGCGAAGCTTCAATGAGAAAACCATCAAGGAGAGAGATGAAGACCGGGGCACCAAAGACAAGAAGGATGGATCCAAAGAAAAACACAAAGATTCACACGGTAAAGACAAAGATCGTAAGATGTCTTCTGAACAGACAAAGGACAAAAAAGACAAGTCCTCTCAAGACAAACATGCTGACAGAGAGAAAGATTTTCTAGAAATAAAGAAAGAGGAAAAGAAGCCAGAAAAAATCCGTGAGAAAACATGGTACAAAATAGCGGACATCTTCACAGATGAAAGTGACGACGAGGAGGACAGCTACAACAGCAGGACTGGACTTGTATTGAGTTCCACCAGAAAAGACTCGACACCTGATCCGGATGAGCTGGATCACTTCCTCTCGGAAAAAATAAGAAAATCTTCTGCAGAGACTAAACATAATACAGAAAAATCAAAAGACAAAGAACACAAAGAAAAGAAGAAAGACTCTGGTAAAGAGCGGAAAGGCTCCCTGGAAAAACACAACAAAGACAAGAAGGATTCAGTTGACTCAAAATATAAGGAAAGGAAAGATAGATCCTCGGTGGACTCAAACCAAGACAAGAAAAACAAGCAGAAGATGCTGGACAAAAGGGACACAAGTGAGGAAAAGACAAAAAGCAAATACAAAGACAAGCAGGACCATTCTAAGGACAGGAAACCCTCTAAAGGCAGTGGTGAGAATGAAAAGTCCCTTTTAGAAAAACTTGAGGAGGAAGCTATGAACGACTATAAGGACGACTCAAACGATAAGAACAGTGACATCTCCTCAGATAGTTTTACTGATAGAGGTCATGAGCCCGTCCTCACTAATTACTATGACTCCATCCACTTCACTGATATTTCTGAGGACAGGAGAGACTCCCTGTCCATCTCTACCCCACAGGATCGGTTCCGAGAGAAAGAGAGGCATCGACATTCCTCATCCTCGTCATCCAAAAAGAGCCACGACAAGGAGAGGGAAAAAGTCAAAAAGGACAAAGGAGACAAACGGGACAAAGCAGGAGAGAACAGAGAGTCCTACAACCGTAGAGAGAGTCTACCTTTTGAGAAAGAGCCGATGCCTTTAGAAGCAGATCCTTATACATTCCCATTCGGAGGGAAGGGAGACGGTGATGATGACTTTGATAAAACATTGGAGTTTGAAAAAGAGATGTCTAAAAAAGACAAAGAGAAAGCAACTGGTATCATTAGTGACAGGATAAAGGACAAAAAGAAAAAGGAGAAACACAAAGACAAACTAAAAGATGAGAAGAATAAATACATGGACAACTTTGGGCCATTTAAACACTCCAGAGACGACATGAAGTCGGGGCTGAAAGACAGCCCTCAGATATCTGTTCTGAAGGACAGATCAAAAGAGCAAAGTCCAAAATTTGAATCCAAAAAAGACAGAAATCGAGACACATTGGACAAAGACAACAGAATGGATCATGGAAAATCTAAAAGTGAAAATGAAAAGCTCACGCAGTCCAAAGACGCACTGCGCAAAGATACTCGTCCGCGTGAAAAACTATTGGTGGATGATGATGATTATCAGATGACCAGTTTTGGTCAGATGTTAAGCCTCAAAGATCAGGAAATTGGAGCT
This sequence comes from Pachypanchax playfairii, assembly GCA_006937955.1. Lineage (NCBI taxonomy): Eukaryota > Metazoa > Chordata > Actinopteri > Cyprinodontiformes > Aplocheilidae > Pachypanchax > Pachypanchax playfairii. The sequence goes on from SSNP01000050.1 coordinate 2,390,831, forward strand.
CGTCTTAAGAAACAAAAAGAAAAGATGAAGCAGATGGAGAGGCTGAGACCCAAAACAGGTGACCCTAAACTCAAAGACAAAGCCAAGTCCACAGAGGAGGTGCGGAAAAACCGCAATGAGCTTTCATCGAAGAAGTCGAACAGCTTGGAGTCTGGTCTAAAGGAAAAGAAACTGAAGGATGTGAGCCTCTCAACTCAGATAATGTCTCCAGGGAGGAAGTTCCAGCCTAGTGACAGTCAGAACTCTAAGGATTGGATGGCAGGCCACCAAATGAAAGAGAACCTCCCTGCTTCTCCCAGACCAGACCAGAACAGGCCGACTGGTGTCCCCACTCCAACATCAGTCATTTCCTGCCCAAGCTTTGAGGAAGTCATGCAGACTCCACGTACCCCATCTTGCAGTCCTGAAGATTACCCTGACATTATTCTGGATGGGCTGGACTGTCAGAACTCATCAGCCATGACCATGTCGATGAATGCGTGCTCCCTGTCCTTCTTTGATAGGTAAAGTACTTAAACATCCTATTGCACTATTGATTGTTTATTTAGTTTGGCAGTTATTCTAATGTCTTCAATCTCTTCTTCTCAACAGGTACTCAAGTTCCCAGAGTTTCCAGGATGGCACCTGTCCTACTCCTGCAAAAAACCTCCAACTACCACTCGTCAGCCGCTCTGTATCACCTGATGTCCGCAGGCCTTTGGAGAATGAATTCAAAACTGATTCGGACAAGTGTCATCGAAAGCAGAGTGATTCCGTAGCTGATTTTGATTTGTTGTCTTCCTCCCAGTCCCTGGAGGACAAACCAATAACAGTGACCAGGTTGTCATCACCCTATTTCTCTCCAATGAGGATGTTGTCTCCTCGCAGGGAGCCTCTCCATCCAACATCAGATGTGTCAGCTTCTCTTGGTATAACGGAGGGTCATGAACACCTTCCTGAGAATGTGTACAACAGTTTCTTGCCCAAACCTTCTACACCAGTTCACAGACCGGATCCCCAGGAACCATGCTTTGATATTGCAGCACCACCAACTCCAGCTCCTGCTGCTTTACCACCCCTGGATATAGATGACATCTCAGAGCCACAGCACAGTGAGCCAAATCTGATCCTCTCAAATCTGCCTTGTGTCACAGAAGAACAGGAGCGAGATGATGAGGATGAAGAAGAGGACAGGGAGGAGGAAGAAGCTGATAATAATGAAAGAGCTGATAGAGATCATTGTGAAGTGGAAGAACCAGAACAAACGAGAGACCCATGTTCTTTCTCACCTCAAATTGAGGACCCTCTCAGGAAAAGCTGGCCTGCAGAGTCTCCAAACCGGCACGAGCCAGATGTCCACCAGCTGTCTCCGACACTTTCTGTGACTGATCATGGAGACAACTGTTACGATGACAACCTGGGCTGGAACCACGATATTGACCTTAAAGCAGCTCATGGGGAGATTGAGGCTGCTGTCTCTAAAATAACCAGCCCTTACTCTCACTCCGACAGCGACATGCAACATCTGTCTGGACACCCACCTGTTTCCTATGAAACCTGGAATAGGTGGCACAAAGAGGACATAGAGGACTCAGATGAGCAGAAGGAGGCTGTGGCTGACATCCCGTCTCCTGAGAGGCCTGATACAACTATGGATGAGGAACCAGACTATTTAAATACCTCATCGTCCTCTAATAGACTGGATTCTTTCTTCCATGACTGCAACAAGCCTGTCTTAGAGGATGGGCACCAGATGGATACAGACTGCGTGGAACCTGACAGCAGATCGAACACACACAGCTTCAGTGCTACACCTGATGTTCACATGGCTCCAGCTGTGGGCCCTGAGCCTGTGGTGCCTTGGGCAGATCCATTCTCAGCTGAATCAGATGAACTTGATGACCTCGGGCCGTTTTCTCTGCCTGAGCTACCGTTACCAGACAAGTCGGAAGAAGCTGAGCCTCGAGAACCTGAACTAGTTGAACACAACAAGTCCATGCCAACCCACATTAGGCACACCATCTCAGACGGAGAAGAGCCAGACATAATGGAGGTAGACTTAACGACCCTGGATAAGAATTCATGCCCCTCTGGAGGTCTCGGTTTAGGGGAAACTGCTGGGCATGATTTTGTTGTACCATCACCACACACCACTTTCCAGCAGGAGTTGGACCCCGAGCCTCAAAGTGTGCCCACCAACAGCTCTTTGTCTCTTAATCATCAACATAGCAGTATTTTAGATAGACCGTTAACCTACGGAGTACACGAGGAGTCTGATCCCAACATGCCATATTCACCTGTAAAACCAGATGTCAGTCAGCAACATCACATATCACAGATCCATTCCTTCACCGAGTCGATGCCGATAACTCTGGATTCAGCATCTGCTGCAAAACCAGAGGTGAGGCACGGAGAAACATCTGAAACAATATTAGACACTGTGTCATGCAGTCCTCTTCCTCATCTCTCAGTGGCAGTCACTCTCTCCAGCACAGTGGAACTACCAGACTCTCAGGAACCCCCCTCCAAGCTTACATCAGTCCCTCCAGTAACTGTGCCCACAACTGTAGATATCCCCAAGAAAGTGGAGGAAATCCCACAAAGGATAACTCGCAATCGCGCCAAGAACAATCCCTCTGTTGCTTCTGTCCTTCCTACCTCCAGCATTATAACCTCATCACCTGCTGCCACCTCCGTGACAACCAGTCAGTCAGTGAGCATTAACACAACTCCTGCAAGAACCCCGACACCTACCTCTGTGTCTTCCTTCCCATCTCTTAAGAAAGAAAAAGACTCTGGTGTTTCTACTCCTGCATCTAATTCAGTGTCTGTACCATCTAATGTGACGACTTCTGCATCAGTGGTTCTCAGTAAGACAACCAAAGGTCGGCCTCTCTCTGTGGAGGATGAGGACACTCAGACCCAGCACCCACGGAAGAGAAAATTTCATCGATCAACTGGGCAACAAGTCCAGGTTCAGCTGGTAAACACAGCCATGCAGCAGACCAGGGAAATGATCCAACAGACCTTAGCTGTTGTTGTCAACGCCATCAAGCTGGATGAGATTGAGCCTTATCACAGTGACAGGTCCAACCCTTACTTTGAGTACCTGCAGATCAGGAAGAAGATTGAAGAGAAGAGGAAGATTCTGTGCTACATCACCCCTCAGGCCCCACAGTGTTACGCTGAGTATGTCACCTACACTGGCTCTTACCTGCTGGATGGGAAACCTCTCAGCAAGCTTCATATCCCTGTGGTGAGTTTTGCTGCTTTTACATTATTCAGCTAACGATGAAAAAGTTAAGACATTATGAGTGGGGGGGTGCATTCAGATCAGATGGTACGGAGTTAGAACACAAGAACAAATCATGTGCAAATGTTTTGCTTGTTCCTGAGTGACCAGAGAAATATCCAGGGAGTGTTTAGGGTTTAATGCAGTTCTGTATTTCAGCATCAAACAACCATTAATGTCTTTATATTCTGCTTCCAAGGAGCCCGACTTTCTTATGCTCTTTTAAGTTGTCTTGAGAAAACCTGAAGAAGTTTTGATCAAGGTCTTTCAGAATGTCTGGCTGCTTGAAGGTAAAACATAAAGAAATGACCTTTGTGAGGTCTCGTATCTTTGAAGTTATCAGAGAAAAGCCCTGGCGTTACTTTCACTGAAGTGAGGTGAAAACACTGCAACTTAAAAGAGAATTTAGCTCATCCAAGAACTGCAACTCTGCAGTAATTACCTCCACGAGCACTTCAGGTTAGGATCAAGACAGTTTGATGTTTTGGAGAAAGTAGCAACAAGTAGAACCAACCTAACATAACTCATCTCTCTAATAGCTGTTTGAAATGATCGTCTTTTTGTTGCAATTGTACACACAGATCCCTCAGACCTCCACATTGTTTTCATAGAGTGCAATTAGACTTGTTTTTATGGGAAATGGTCCTGCACTGGTTCACCACCAGCACAGCATAGACACAGTATCATAAAGAGTTCAAAGCTAAGCACACACTGCATCATATGTGAAATTACCTGATGATATTTGTTTCTGTATGATGTTGAGCTGGTGTGTAAAGCTCCATTGTGTTTGGCTCATCAGATCGCCCCGCCTCCATCACTGTCCGAACCTTTGAAGGAGCTCTTCAGGCAACAGGAAGCAGTAAGAGGCAAACTCAGGTTGCAGCACAGCATCGAGCGGGTAAGAGAACTAGTATCAAGACATTTGTGTTTCATATCTTTTATTACCCGGGATTATACTCTGCTGAAATCACTCATTCAGCCACATATATATGAAGTAAATTACATTAACACTCCTTTGATGAAAGATCAAAGCACTTTCATCCAAATTTGAGTGAAATCCTCTTTTGAGCCAGAGTGAAAAACAGACTCAAATTTGTATCCTTCTCTGTCTAATGAAGGCACAGCATTTTTTTTTTTTGTAAAACATGCATTTACAGCTGCATGTGATTAAAACCCTGATCTGTTTACCAGTCATCCCGACATTCTGCTTTTAACTAACAATTTGTTTTTCTGTGTTTTGTTTGCTGTTTACAGGAGAAACTGATTGTTTCATGTGAGCAGGAAGTTTTACGGGTTCACTGCAGAGCGGCCAGAACAATAGCCAATCAGGCTGTACCATTCAGTGCCTGTACCATGCTGTTAGACTCTGAAGTGTACAATATGCCATCAGAGAGTCAGGTAGGAGATGCATTACTGAAGTCAGAGGTCAGCAGCCACTCATTACCCAATACTTTGTTTAGTCCAGATTGTAACTTGTCTTCTGTTGACAGGGTGATGAAAACAAATCAGTGAGAGATCGATTCAATGCACGTCAGTTCATTTCCTGGATTCAAGACGTGGACGATAAATATGACCGTATGAAGGTAGTTTGAGTCTTTAGTGATTAACTTCATATTTTAAAGTTATGTAAAGCAATCAGTGCCATAATGTGTTTACAAATGAAGATTTGTACTCTGCTTTTTTTCTCCTTCAGACTTGTTTGTTGATGCGACAGCAGCACGAGGCGGCAGCCCTCAATGCGGTGCAAAGGATGGAGTGGCAGTTAAAGGTCCAGGAACTGGATCCAGCAGTGCACAAGTCCCTCTGCGTCAACGAAGTGCCATCCTTCTACGTGCCGATGGTCGATGTCAACGACGACTTCGTCCTGCTGCCCGCGTGACACACTGGTGCTCACAAACCGAGATAAAACTCCATCTGAGTCACTTCTTCTTTAAGAGACTTCGTCGAACCGAACGAATGGAAAGGGCTAGCAAGTTCAAAAGAGGAGTTTCTACAGGAAAAAAAATCTTTAGAAAAAGAGTCGGTTGAAAAACTTGCTCTTCGTTCCCTTCCGTGAAGAAGGAGACAGGTTTTTACTGGAGGAAAAGAAATCACACAACTTGCACTTTCACTCTCAAAGTTTTTATGCTTTTGTTTGATCAGAGTGCGAGAAGCAGAAACAGTTTTTGCTTTGAGGCTCTGGTGCCGAGACTCAACTCCTCAGTGCTTCGTTATGGTGAGATGGGGGACAGAGATTTATTTTCTGCTTTGGTTTTTGCCCCCCCCGCTTCAATACCTGATGTCACTGGAGGGATACGAGAGAGGAGCTCTCCCAGCAGCCTGGTGCCTGTCCAGAGGGAGGCCTGAGGAGACGCCGCCTCTGATGACCGGGAGATCAAGTCCAGTTCTGACCCAGAGGAAGTGAAAGGAGCCACGTCACATCACGTGGATCTTTAAAAGCGACAGGCTACAAAACCGTTTATTGACAGGATGCCCTCTCTGTTCGTACTGCACAGCGAAGCAGCGGTGTCACAAATCCTGCAGTGAGCCGAACACCGTAGAGAGGTTAAGATGTGTGTGATCGTCAGCGCCGGTGTCTGAGAGGAAGACTGAACTTCAGCTTCTCAGCCTGGCTGAGCAGAACAGGATGAGCACAGATACCTGAGGACAGACCGGAGTGTTCCTCAGTGACTCTGCTTGCTCCCACACAAACACATCAGACCGCCATGGACTGCAAAAACACCACGGGACAACCAGAACAAACAAACAAACAAACCTAACGAATGTTGATGTTCAGAGAGACTTTTGAGAAATTGTGGTTTGGCAGGAAAAGAGAAATATTGTTTTTGTCTATTTCTTTACTTGGGCATTTCATTGTTTCTGAGGAAGTGACTTGAAACACTACAGAGCCAATATTAGTTTAATGGAAAAAAAACTACAGAAAACTGAAAAAAAAAAGTTGTATTCCGTAAATTATGTACAGTTTTATATTCGTTAACCAAGTATTCTTGCTGCCTTCTAGATAATTTATTTTGCCACACATTACTGCACAGTTGTAAATAACCTATGTACTGTAATATCACTCAGTTAAGTGTAAAGAAAAAAAAAAACAAAATGAAATAATTATCTTTTTATGTACAGTTCACTTTTGGGCAGCACTTTCCCCCCTCTCATATCCAATGGGCCAAAACGTGTACACGGTTCTGTCAGTATTTGAAAGACTCCAGTGCACAGTTGTGTAAACCCGTCATAGTTTCACTCGAGTCACTGCAACACAAAACAGCTGACAGACAAGAGTTGTGGATGAAACGGGCCTTCAGCAGGCCGACCACTATACAGCCCCTCAGATGTAGCAGAATGGATGTAGAGGATTTTATTTAAAGAATAACCAGAGGATTATTATTCGTTGCTTTACTACACAATTATATCAGAAAGTTTTTGAACCAAGAAAATGCCTTTTTCAGTGCGAAAAACAAAAAATACTCATTTTTGGGCAAAGCCACATAGATATATATGGGTAGGATGAAAGAGTCGTCATTCATAAGTAAAACCATTTTAAGTGTCTTTTTGTTGTTTTTAATTTACAAATGATTCTTTACCACCACGAAACGTCAAGACTCGGGTCTTCCCGCTACTCGCCCTCGTCTCTCGGCTCATCTTTGTGTTTAATTGACTAAAGAGGTGAAACATCTGCTGAGAGGATCCCAACATATCCGTCTGTCTGTCCCTCCTTTATTATTACTAAACAGCTGTTTTATTTTGTGCTGTTTCATCTAAAATCACTGGGTTTGGTCAGTGTCTCAGAATCCTCCCGATCCTCGTCTGGTTTCAGCGCGTCACATGGGTGTTTGAATATGTTTAAGTTTTATTCCAACCAATAGGATGGTTGAGTTTCCTGACAGTAACGCCAGTATAACATCATGAAACTGTCATCAGGCACAATCAACATTTCGCTCCAGTCGTGTTTCTCATTTTTAATCCGTGTACAAGAGGATTTTAAACTTTAGCTCACTTCCTCATCGTATTCATTCGCGTGGTGGCGTTTTCCATCTCGTGTCAGGCCCAACAGGACAGTTATGAGACTTAAATCTTTTTTAAAAATAAACCAAAAAAGTGAAAGATATTTACATGTACAGTGGATGGGAAAGAAACATCATTCAGTTTATTGTCATTTTTATTAGAATCCCGTTAAGAAAAGTTAATTTGTCATGATTTGTGTGTCTTTAGTTGTTTTGACACATACGCTGCCCCTCTGTGTGTGAGAGCGCTTCACGTCTCCTCATGGCTTATTATCTGAAACATGACGTCACTTACACTCAGTCACATTCAGCATGGCCGTGTCTCGTCGATGGTTGTCGCTGTTACACTGTGCAGACAAAGTGGCTTGATGTATAGTTCTGGATATCTGTGAGAGATAAACACATTTCAGTAAACATATAGATAAAGGTTTTAAAGCTCTGTGTCCCGTTTCTGTTTAACTGTCAGGTTCATTTAGTTCTTAGAGGTGTTTGTTCACCATGTGTGTGTGTTTCCTTTCATTTTAGCCATGTGTATGTAGTTTTAAATGTTTCTTTATTTCGTTTTTATTTTGTAGCATGTCAATCACCTTGTTTGTTGAGCAGAATGTATACCGCTAACTATGCCCCCCTTCCCCGACCGACACCCTCTCACCATTGTTTACAACACATCAAGAGCGTTTCACGTGTCACGCCGTGTTTTGTTTGGATCTTTAAACGGTTAAAGCCCAACCTTGATTTGTTCTTGTGCGATCAGTCGTTTCTTTGAACCACAAAGGCTTGAAATGGTGATGGGTGACTCATCCGACCGACAGGCAGACCCCACCCACCCTCTACGACTGCTGCACACAAACACACCAGTACACGTTGATTTACTGATGTTAAAAACATTCAGCCAGCCAGAGGCGAATTTCTACCACAGTCCTTCGATGCACAGTATAGAGCACTCGGCCGTGTTGATCCAGATGTTAGCCTGACATCACCTCAGTCAGCAACATATTACCTCTACTCTCCTCACAGTCACTCATAATGTTTATTTTACTTTATTTCTTACTGGACATAAATGGACATGATTGCTATTTTTTTTCTTGTATAGAATCACAATTTCAAGCCTTTTTTCATCTTTTTTTAATTAAAATCGACTGTAGCTGTTTCTTTTTTTTTCCTTTTTTTTTTTTTTAGAAAAATGACTAATTAAAGCATGGAGAACTACTCTTTAAATGGTGAGAATTAACCTATTTATTATCTTTTTTTTTCCCTGACACCTGTGGTATTTTTTTTAAGTTGAAGTTGGTCTCCGCTGTGTAAATTTTCCTCCTTGTAATGCGTAAAAGAGACAAACTGTACATAGCTCTGTAAATAAAACCTCCCAGGACGTTTTGCACCCTCTCTTTGTACTAGTCTGAAAAATTGCGTAGAATGTGGGGTTCTAACAGCAACGGGCCGTGTTGCGCTCGCTGCAGGTGATTATGATGTAACAATGTAACATTTTTTTATTTGTACAATGTAGTTTATTTGTGTACATATTGTTGGAGCAGCTAAAAAGGGGCGGGGAGGGAGGTATTCGAGGGGGTTGTCGACGCTATCGTCAGTGCTGTAACAGAACTTTCAGTACTTTCACCTCCAGCTGTTGTTTATTTCCTGAAAAAAATTAAAGGAAAAAAAAAAGCAAAAAATGAGAGAAACTGAACATGTGTAGGTTTGGGGGAGGGGACTAAAACAGAAAAGTAAAAATTCTAAATTGTTATTTTCTACCGTTGCATGTACAGAGAGCGCGAGAACTGCTGTTGTTCCTCAGAGATTATGTTCGTTAATAAAACTTTAAAATATTAATTGACTGTTCTCTGGTTCTTGTTTCTGTCAGTCACTACCACATCAGATGTTCACAACCAAGTAAATCCTCAAACTTCTTGTCCAGATACTTAAAAGTGGCAGAAAACATTACAACATTTTCAAATATTAAATAAGATTTGAGCTTCCAGTGAAATCTGAGATGTAAAACCTGCTTTGGAGGAGTGATTCAAGAAAAATCTAGTTTTAAGGGCAGTTTGCAAAAGATTAGTGTCAGACATGTTGATTTGAGAAAAATATTAGATGAGTTATTGTTTCTTTACAAATATTTAGTTGGGATAAGAGGCTGATGTCATCACATCTGTATCACAATAGTGATGTTATAAATAAAACTACGTTTACAGGAATTATAAAACAGATTATTTTAGTTTTTCTACAGTCTGCTAAAACAGTTGTTTTATGTTCTGAAGGGGAATCAGAACTTTTTGTAATTCTTGTGAAATGTCTGAGCTGAATCCCTTTACCTAAACATCTCAGGCTGAAATTAGGTAAATAAACTCTAATATCCCACCCTAAAATGTAAAACTGATATTATTTTACTGTGATATCAAAACAAATCTTATTTATCGTTTCACCATCTGCTGTGACACGGAGGTCTGAGTCACGCGCGTGTCAAGTTATCACCCCCCCATAAACTCACCTGTCTGTGACTTGATGTTTCCCAGACATGAAGTTAACATGAATCAGCAGGTGAAAAACTAGATCGATGTATGTGAGCTATTTCTAAAAATAGTTACAGATCCCAGAACAGCTGCTGCGTCACACAGCCAGTAAAAAGAAACAAGTTTAATTATTATTTTATCAACATAAAATGAAATGTCAGACTTTTTAAATGTTGTGAGAATTTCAGATTATTTGTTAGTCTCAAACAGGTGTCACAAGTCGCTTCCCAGACCACGTGCCTTCGCAGACCCCGCCCCCTCGTGTCTCTACCTGCAGCTGTCCCGCAGCTGTCAGAGCGCTCCAGCTCCGTGTGTTTGTTTGTAATATGGTTTCGGCTCCGTCAGTCTCAGTAAACTCTGGTCTGCTGATGGATTATGAGACTAAGATTTCGCCTCGCGCTGGTGGTTACGGCCGATACAACCGGGTCGCGGTCGTGTTCAGCTGGTTCCCCACCTTCGCCGTGACGCTGAACCTCTTCAGCGACGTTTTTTACACTCTGATCCCGGAGACGTATCACTGTAAACCAGATCCGAAGCTCCTGCCTTCCACTTTCCTCCAGAGCAACTTCTCCAAACAGGAGTATCTGAACCTGGTCATCCCGTCCGGGGACGGATCCGGATTCAGCCACTGCGAGCTGTTCAAGTATCCGCCCAACACGTCGGACTTGTCCGGGAAGGTTCCTCGGGAGAGGGTGTCGTGTACCAGCGGGTGGGAGTTCTCCCCCGCGGCGGGGCTCCAGAGCAACTTTGTCACCGAGGTGAGACGCTGATCAGCATCCGGGTCTGTTGAAGGGTGAAAACAACCTGAAACATGTGTGAGTCTCATAAAACTGCAGGTTTTATTCACTTTTACTGTCTCAGCTGGACATCCATTTATCTCCCCCCCTCCCCCCTTTAGTTCCAAGATGTTTGCAGAAGGGTTTATTTATCTCCTTAGTGTGTGCGTGCGTGTGTGTGACAGCTTTCAGTCAATATTGACTCAGACTGAGTCTGTTTTAACTTTGCCCCCCCATCACCTGTCAGTCTCCCAGGATCACAAGGCTCCTGAGTAACAACTCATACCTGCTCTAAAGTTCTGCACTGAGGGGCCGGAGGAAATGGCTCCAGTGGTTTAACCCAACATGAGGCCCCTTGCACGCCACGCATCGCCATCAACATGAATAAACAAGCATCCGTTTGTTGTTTAGCTTGCTGTGGATGTACATTCACTTCGCAGCAAAAGATCCAAACATGAGTTGTTTTGGCAGCAGCAAGCTGCAGGGCACAAAGTCATTATGGGTAATTTCCCCTCGGCTTGTTCCCAGATCACTGTCTGTTCCTCTCGCCTTGACAAACGGTGACGTTTGGGAAGTTGGAAGCCTCCTTGTGGTTTCCGGAGACCCTGAACCCCTACAGCTTCCTCTACCCATGATGTCATTCATAAAGACAAAAGAGTTTTGGAGCAACAGGAAAACTGCAAAGAGCACAGTGCTGTTAAAACTCTGGGAGTTCAGCACTGATCTGTGTGTGAACGCTGAGTCTTCACACTGAAATGACATTTTTACTTGTTTTGTACTTGACGTTTGGCCTTTTTTGCCTCTGTAAGCTGTTAGTTTACCACTTGATCATGGTGATCTTAAACTTTTCCTTAAATTAAAGCACAATATCAGTTTGGGTCATGTGATCTATCCCAGTTCCTTCTTTAGAGGAAGTTTAAAGTTTATATCTGATCCTCTTGTCTCCTTCTGGTGGAATCTAATAAGAATAACTGAGTTTTCATTAATCATTTTGTGTGTCTGAACAGTGTGACTCATGTTGCTACAGTAACCCATAAGGGACATTAGTTTTTTTATATTGTATCTCCTTCACTTATAACCTTCTACCAACCCTGCAGATTCTGGTTTAAGATGTTTTTACATAATGTACATATTTCTCATCTCTGTTCTAACTTTGTATTTACGCAGAGGATTTTTACAGTCTTCTTTCTGACAGATGAGACGGTGTATCTGCAGCTATCTGTTAAAACAAACGCCAACATGCCGAGAAGGAGGGAAAAGGAAAGAGGAATTTTCCCTCAGACAGTGACTGGTACCAACCAGGCACGGAAAAACTTCCAGCACATCTTTTCCCCTCTCTTAATGTAATAAGCGTGTCAGCAGACATCTTAACTTGATAAGGAACAACATGATCTACATTCCTGCTCCTTCACAAAGATCTCTGTCACAACCGGGATGCTAATCTTCAGATATTCACTTTCAGAGCTGCTGTTTGCTTTTCGTGTCTTGGCAGGAGACGGTATCGGTGTGCGGAAGCAGGACACAACAGATGGAAACGAAGTCGCCGGGTTTTTATTTACAGCACTGTGTTGATGTCAGCACCACATGTGCTGGAGCAAATCATCTGTGTCATTAAGTAAAAACAAAAATCAACCTTCAGCTAAAGATTTGAAACTTATTCTGAAAAAAAGATAAATAATATGTTGCGTCTTATTAAATTTGGAGAAATCAGCTCAAACTTTGTTTGTTTTCATGGAACATGTTGCAGATTATTAGTTTCTCTTGTATGAAGGTACCTGAACACCAGAACCTTTAAAAACCCTCATCAGAGGAAAGTTCTGGTCTGTTCTGATGGGTTCTGTTTCGGTTCTCCTCCTCTGCAGTGGAACCTGGTTTGCAGTGATTACTGGAAGATTCCCCTGCAGCACATCTGCTTCATGACAGGATGGATTGTTGGATACATCTGTCTGGGTACATTATGTGACTGGTAAGTTATTCCATTTTAAATTTTTATATTTTGGTGGTTTGTGGTTTTCACGTCTGACTTTTTGTTCTCAGGTTGGGTCGTCGGCGAGGTTTCCTCCTCTCCATCAGCCTGTCCGCTCTCTTCGGGGTGGCGATGTGTCTGTCCAACAGCTCCATGATGTTTCTGTTGCTGCGTCTCTGTCAGGGCGCCATGCTCGCCGGCGTCTTCGTGTCCTCATACGTCATCAGTAAGTGTCCTGGAGGGCTGGTAACAAAAAAAAAAAATTAAAGATTTAGATTTCTTGGTTTTAATTGAAAAATTCCAAAATGCAAAACAAATGAAATGGTTCAAAGATAGATGTCACATGATCTTTACTGTATGTTGAGCTGAAACTGCTGCGTCATGGTGGGAAACTCCCGTCATGATCACAGCGTCTGCAACCATTTCTTCATAAATCACTTCATTATTAAAAACTGATGATGATCCATATTTGCTCTACTTGAAACAATCTAATCTAAAAGTTTATTAAATCTAATCTTGTTAATCCTGACAGAGAATCAACATATCCAGACTCGGAGGTGAATACACGCCTTCTTCACACGCGAGTAGCGTGTTAACAAACCGTCTTATCAGTAACAGATAGAAGTAAATCCAGTTGAGCCCGAACAGAAGCGAATTATAAATCCTGCCTATCTGTGTTATCGCCTCAGTTCAGGAGACAAAAACATCTGGAGAAACTCTTCAGACTTTCATTGCTGACATCTGAAACCCACAAACAAGAACTCATTCTCATCAAAATCAGTTTAAAGTTGAAGCTTCCGTGACGCACGAGAGATAAACCAAAAATTTGACCTTCTGAAGTTCTGATTATTCTCCCACTAATCAGATTCACGTTTATCTTTTCCTCATATAACAGAACATTATTTGTCCAAAAATAGAGACGATTATTTATAATAAACGTAATTTATTCTCTTCCTGCCTGCGTCCTCGTAACGGATTGTTTCCAGTCACATGACACAACAAGTTAGTTACTTCTATTAAATTATATCCATCTATCAGAGCGGAGGACGGTTAATTATATTAAGACTTTGAAACAGTTTCAAACTATTTCCTTCACAGTTAAGTATTTATCTTTATTGACTTGAACATATTTATGGATTTTTTAAAAAATGTGGTTTTTCATCTGAACTCTGACCTGAATCTAAAGTTCACAAAACAAACAAACAAAAATAGCTACATTTTTGGAAGGTGAAAATAAGTTAAATTAACTGAAAAAATGTGTTTTTATTTACGATGAAGAGAGTAAAAGATTCTTAAAAGGAGAAATAAAAGACTCTTCTAACCAAACTAGATCATTATTGTTATTTATGACAGATGTTTAGCATCATTTTCTCCTCCAGCTTTGACACTGTGACATTCACTTCCAGAATGTTCCAGTTTCTTTGTATTTCTGAGCGCCACAGCTGATCAGAACACCAGAAACCAGATCAGAAGTCAGTTCAGACCGTTTGATGACATCTAACATTCTCTAACCTTCTGGAGATGCTCCTGTGTGTCTGTGGACGCAGGAAACTCTGTGATAGTCAGAACAAAGTAACTCGACACATTTCTGATTATAAAATCCCAGGCAGTGAACGGTTACGGCGCCTTGCACCCAAACTTTCAGCCCCTGAAAAAAAACTTTTTTTTTTTTTCTGTTTTTAACAAACTCCCACATTCCTGGAAGGTCTGAACTCGTTCCAGACGAGTTTGTTATACTTCAGGCAGATGTCAGCTGGGTGGAGTGAGGAACGTTTTCTCACTAAACAATACCAGGACAAGACTGAAGGCTGCGAATGAGGCAGGAAGTGAGCCTCTCATTACACCCCCCCCCCCCACCAACAGGAAATAGATGTTTTGAGAATCAGAGTTTAGAAAGGTTTAAGTTTAGGCAAAATCAGATTGTTTTTAAACTACAGAAGGGTTAGGGTTGGTAGTTTTCTACCTGAATAAACAGGTTTCATGACAGAAAATGACCCGGTTCTATTCAGATGTTTATTCTTGCTCGTTTCTGGTTTGATGTCCCCTTTTTGTTTTGTTTGTGTGTCAGGGCTGGAGCTCTGTGACCCCCCCCATCGTCTCATGGTCACCATGATCGGCGGCTTCTTCTCCACGGTTGCGGAGCTGCTGTTGCCAGGCGTCGCCATCGTGTGCCGTGATTGGCCCGTTCTGCAGGCTGTGGCCACGCTGCCTCTGCTCCTGCTGCTTTCGTACTGGTGGTGAGTCACATGTCAGTGCTTTTGTTATTTCCTGGTGGTGTTTGGTGCATCAGCCTCACAGGCATGTCATGATGTTTGACCTGTTTGGATCCACCTCAGATTTAGAACTTCTAACACATTTACATCCACAATCTGACAGTGAAAGTAGTTTTAAACTCTCAGTTTTCAGTATAAACTTAAGATCTTTCATGAATAAAACTTTAAGGAACCAGAAGTGGTTTAGGGAGTTTACTTCAGTCGTCTTGTTTAAAGCAGTTTTCTAATGACCTCCGTGACCTCATTAAAATCAAAGAGATGTAGAAAGTCCTTCTATTTTTATCTGACTCAGATGTGATAAGAGTTGTTTTCTTCAGCTGTGCGTCCGTGTTTCCCGAGTCTCCTCGCTGGCTTCTGGCTACACATCAGATTCCTCAGGCGAAGATCAGCCTCCAGGAATTTGCTACCAGAAACGGCATCTGTCTGCAAGACGAGATGCACCCCGGCGAAACGCTGATGTCAGGTACACGAACAGAACTTTATATATGAGACACAGAGTGTTTCCTCAACACGTCCACTTCTAAATCTCCCACAGAACAGATTTTATATGAAACTTTTAAATCAGTTTTTAATCAGGTGCCAAAAAAAAACCTCAAGAGTCCATAAATGTTTCCAGCACCCGAGAGCTCAGGTTTTCAATCTGATTGATTTTTTTATGCCAAAAGTCCGTCTTATTTGTTTTGAGCTTATTGATTAAAAGGTCTTAGAAAACTAAATATAAAATAAATAAACATATTTCTTCTCACTGGGAGTCTTTTGTTCAGTTGTTGCCATGAATGTTTCATGTTTAAGATTTAAGATTGTGTCGTTGATGTTACTATGTTTTATTTAACATTCTGGATGGTCCAGGTCAGGGATTAAACCTGAACCAGCAGAGGCGAGGGCCTCCCACAGAACACCACCAATATTAATATCAATTAGATTTTGATAGATTATTTCTCACACACTTCTCTGAAAACTGTTAAAAGTAATACCCTGAATTATTTTAGTGACTGACGTGTTAAAAGGTTTCAAAAGTTGCAAAATCAATCAATTCCTGTGTATTTTATTCTTGACCAGCAGGGGGCGACAGTCTGGTTTAACGAGGAAGATTTTTCAAACACTCCAAATTTCACCTGATGACCTTAGAAAACCTTTTAAATTTGAGTTGATGTCTAACTGGAGATGATTCCTAAGCAGATCTGATTTGATTTTTTTTCTTCCAGATGTGTGTTTTTTTTTTTTTTTTAGATTTTTAAAAATTTTTTTAGCTCAAACCTTCTCAACCTCTTTTCTTTTTTTAAAGAGATCGATTCAGTGTATGGAGAAGACCGCCGGCCGGCGTTCTACTCAGTCCTGGAGCTGCGGCGCACTTGTGTCATTTGGAAAAACTGTCTGATTCTCAGCTTCACTCTGTGAGTTTGTTTCACATGAACTGATCTGTTCCGATTCTTAATAAGTTTAATAAATGTATATTCCACCTTTCTCTCTTCAGCTTCATTGGAACTGGCATCCAGTACTGTTTCACCAGAAACCTGCACATTTACTCCTCCAACTTCTACTTCACCTACTTCCTGCGAGTGATAACAGGAGCTCTGGCCTGCATCTTCATCTGTTTGTCTGTCAATCACTTCGGTCGGCGTGGGATGCTGCTGCTGTCTGCCATCATCACCGGTCTGTCATCATTGCTGCTGCTGGCTCTCACGCAGTGTACGTACAATCACCTCCTACATCGAGGCTTCATTTCATTAACTTTATAATCTCAAACTTATTTTATTTTGGAAGACTTGAACTCTGTAAGACCATAAATTATTTTAAAACGTTAAGTCGTCCCCTGCTTTTTTTTTTTTTTTTTATTTCTTAAATTTACAGATTTCAGTTCCACCTCTGTATAAAAACTCAGTTTGTTTACAGACGTTTCTAAATCCAAAATTGTATAAAATGGGCGGAAATATCTGAAAACCAGAGTCTGGGAAATAATAGAGTTTAAAAATGGAACATCTGTAATAACAAGGTGTATTTTTTTTAAAAACGTGGTGTTGTGCAGATTTTTGCCACTGAGTTTTAAATCAGTTCCTAAAGTCACCTGAAATCTGAATCCTAATGCATATTGAGAAGACGTCCTTCCTGTTCAGTATCACATGTCATGTTTCTAACTTTGTGTCAGATCTCCATGGCGGCCTGGTGTTGGTTCTGTCTGTAGTGGGTCTGCTGTTCTCTCAGGCTCTCGCCATGCTCAGTGCCTTCTTTGCCTGCGAGGTGATGCCAACTGTGGTTCGGTGAGCATCCCTACGTTTACTGTGATTAATCTCTTGTTTTTTTAATTTGTCTGACTATTTCTTTGTGCTTCCTGCTTGTGTATCTCGTGTGTTTGTCAGAGGAGGGTGCCTCGGCTTGGTGTTGGCAGCAGGTTGCGTCGGCATGGCCGCCTCCTCCCTGATGGAGCTGCAGAATAACGGCGGATACTTCTTGCATCACGTCATCTTTGCTTCCTTTGCTGTTCTCTCTGTTCTCTGCATAATGCTGCTACCTGAAAGCAAACACAAGTCCCTTCCAGACTCCTTGAAGGAGGGTGAGAGCCAGCGGCGGCCGCCTCTCTTCTTGTCCCGGCCCGACAGAGATAACCTGCCGCTGCTGTGTACGCGGCCCCCGTCGTCTGAGTACAACCCCAATAATTATTCCCGCCTGGTTTCTGCCACCAGGAAGATGTTGACCAAAGATAATTTACCGTACAGGATCGCAGCTCCAGCCGGTCCTACGCTGCTGTCGAACACTGACGTGCGAGAGAACGGGACACAAGAGGTTGTGGTGTAACTTCATCACTCGCTTTGGACTTGAATTATTTGTCCGTCTTGTGAAGATACCTCAGGCATGCTGTGATCAGCTGATGAGAGCTCATCACCAGCTGCGAAGACGATCTCCAGCTGGAACTCGGTGCACCTTAGAGCGACGTCTCTGCTTACTTCCTCCAACATGTTCATCTCCTTTTGTCATTAAAAACACGGACGTTTCCGCTCACAGATTCAGGTCACGTATCTATAACTGGAGTTTTCAGCTATAAGAGTCTGTGTTTCTGTTACATTTCCTTAAATTATTGCACAGATGAAACTAGTAAAAGTGGTTGAAGTTGTTCTCAGGAAGTCAAGTTTTACCTGATGAAGTCTCAGGTGTGCAGCTGCTGTTAGTGATGCAGCCTGCAGCTCTTTGTTACACAAGATGACGCAGATGATGCTCTGCTCACTGAATGTGACGACTCAGAGTTTGTTCCTCTTGTTCATCTTTCTTTATGTCAATAACAAACCTTGTTAATTCAACATTTAACATCAAATGTGGAGGAAAAACAAACAAAATTACTTATTAAATCTTTTTTTAATGGTTAAAAAGGTTTTGTCCTCTACTAAATCTGAAAACTCTAAATTTAAAACAGCCTTTTAAACAGGTACATTTACAATCAAAACAGGAAGTGATGTCACTGGAATCTAAAATTTTCATGTAATTTGATATATTCAAAGTGAACTCTAAGCTGTATTTTCTATTAAAATGTCATGACATTCATTAAAGCTTCTCCATCTTTCGTTTCTGTTATTAAAACTGTTAAAGTTTTGGATGTTACTTTTCAGTATTTTGTTTCTACAGTGCAACTTACCCCCAAATCATCTTTTTTTTTTTTTGCTGATAAACTCTATAAATGAGTGTTTAATAGTCCTGCCCACATTTCTGGGTCTTGCTTTTAGTATTTTTGCACATTTTTATAAAACTATTCATTTTATACCAAAAACCGTTAGTGGGGCGCCCTCTTCAGGTTAAAACGTGACACTGCACCTGAATTTGAATGAGGCATTGCTGTTAGCTGAAACCTTATTTTCATTAAAAAACCTTTGGCCTTGGAGAAATATTTCTACTGCAATTTTTGTTTTAATTTTATCTCTGCTGATTCATGAGTTTCATTTGTCTCAGCTAAATGAATCAAAATGTAAAATAATTAAATATATAAATAGACTTTATGTGTTGCATGTCTCTTGGTTCAAACCAGAAATCCTTGTAGTTCCAGGATATGAACACCAGATGTCACGTGTGTGCAGCCACGTCATGTTAATGTGACTATATAAGATTTAAAACAGTCTGGTTTGAATTAGTAACCTGCTGTTTCACATAATAACCATTATACAACTTTATAACTCAGTTTAATCATTTAAATGAAGCTTTTCATTTCTGTAAAATCAAAATGGACATAAAACAAGTTGTTATTCATTAAATATTATAAAAGTGAAATTTGATTCGACACATTTAACTGCAGCTGCACTGATGTTGACGTTACAGAGATGTTAAAGTGATACAAGCCTGGAGAGTCAATGTGAGCAGAAGAGCTGGTGAGCTAAGAGAATGAAGAACTCCGGCGTCGGTGTCGTCGTCAGAGTAACCGAAGCTCGTCCGGCAGGGATTCTTCACCTCGTCATATGGTATAGGAACATCATCTGGAATCTTGTCCTTCAGTTTTTCACGGATCTGACAAACACACGTGTGTTCAGTTCTGTTCACCACAATCCATTTCATCCCACATTAAAATACCAGAAACACAAAACTCCAGGTTTGTGTTTGTTTCTCACCTCCTCGACCTCCTTCATGACCCGCAGCAGGTTTTCTCCTAGTGCAGCTTTGACTTCTTCCTCAGTCCAGCCTCTTCTTAGGAGTTCAGCCACTAGATTGGGAACTTTGGAGACGTCCTCTAAATCCTCAGGAAGTCTGAAGAGATGAAAAATAATTTCGGGTTACTTAAAGTTTCCTTTCGTACTCTCCATCTTTACTCTGTCAATAGTATTAATTTACATGCAGCAAACAACAATTAGAAGAAAATGTTTTAATCAGAGCAGGAAGTCAGTTAAGCAGCTGAAGATTTTGTTAATCAGTGTCAGCTGTTTTTTATTTATGAAATTAACAACATGTGCACTAAAAGGGGAAACAATTAGACAACTAGACAAACAGGACGGGTTTTTCATGTCAAGGCCATGTCTCATCTTTTTTGATGACTTTTCAGTAGTTTTGCTTTTGACTCAGTATTACTGGTACAGTAGCATGAGGAGATAAACTCGACCCTGCAGATGCTGTTAGTCCAGGTCCATCAGGATGGAACATTTATACATTGACAGAAGGTCTGATGTGTCTCCAAACACAGTCTAAAGAGCAAGGAGGAGATTCCAGGAGACAGGAAGTTACGATAGGAGGAGAGGAAGAGGACTTTAAGCTCATGTGACAGACCTGACAGGTTCTGGAGAAGCCGGACCTTTAAACATGAACATTATTCAGCATGACGGGTTTGGTGGTGGGTCAATGGAGGCAGATCCATGGAAGGACACACAGACATGTACATGATAAATGATGAAAACCTGACTGCTATCAGGTATCAGGATTAAATCTTTTGACTGATAGTTAGACTCCTCGCTGGTGTTGTGGGTCCTGGTTCCTCCGGGTGTACGGGGCCCGGCCTCATGTGATGAGATGATACAGACAGTTCATGCAATGAAGGAGTTAATACTGTTGACTTGCTTCTACACTCGTCTGATCTGAAACCAACAGAACATCATGTTTAAGTCCATCTGATGCACCAGGTTGCACCAGGACTCAGTGACGCCCTGGTCAGGATCTGGGAGGAGATACCAGGACACGATCCATCATCTCAGCTGGAGGTCAGACTAACGACTGAGTTTCATTTTGAGTTGCTGCGATGACGTTTCAGATCAACCTGCATCTGTTTATCTGTTTTAAGTTCTTGTTGAATTTGATTTAAACCCTCTAAAAGTTGATCAGTTTCATCCAATCATGTGACGTTCTTTTGTTTCTAACTTTTTCTTTCAAAAGTCTAGAGAACTAAAACACTGACATGTTTCATTACGTCTGTGTGTGTCAGTAACTCACAACTCCATCACTTCTGTTATATTTTCATGCTGTCGTGGTTACAGTAAGTATCGTTTGAATAAAAAAAGTTCCTTCTTTTTCCTTTTAGTTCATACTTTGAACTCACCGGGTGACTCCATCATAATCCCCACCAAAACCAACAATTCCTGCTCCGCCCACTTTTTTTATATGGTCAAAGTGATCTGTAAAGAAAGCAGTAAAGTCAAGAATAACAAGAAAACAGGATAACAACTGTTATTATTCAACCAGCTTTACTGCAGCTTTAAATCAGTATTCACCAGCTACATCTGAGAGCTTAGCCGTCACGTCGCAGGTCACATAGTCATTGTAGAAGTTCACCATCACGATTCCTCTAGTTTTATTCTGCAGAGACACACAGATAGAAGGACATTTGTCTTTTTATGCTTCTCCAAACAGGAAACTGCAGTAACTGAAAGAGTTTAACATGCAAGGATGTGATTAAATTACATTCAAATCTGCTTCGTCATCTATTCAAAAACTTTACTGTTCGTTACGATCCTGCATGAAATGTGTCTTTTCTTGTTACTGACTTCATGCATCACGTTAACTGAACTGTTTTATGAGATCAGACGAAATCATAAAGAACATTTATGAGTTTACTATCTCCAGGAACAAGAAAAGAAAAGGAGTCATTTAGAGTTCTTCAATAAAAAACCCTGAAGAATATAATGATGAAGAGATGGAACTGACACACTCACCACTTTGATGAGGACGTCATCCGGTACGTTCCTTTTGTGTGGACAGATGCTGTAAGCGGAGGAGTGACTGAAGATAACAGGAGCTTCAGAGATGTTCAACACCTGATGCATCACTTCTACAGGCACGTGAGCCAAATCGATCAGCATCCCCAGACGGTTCATCTCAGCGATCACTTGCTATTGAAAAAAAATAAAAAATCAGCTGATTATTCAAACATTTGTTCCAATTTATTTTTAGGATGAACAAAATTCAACTAAAATTTAAAGTAAAATTGACTATGTGAACATTTTACAAGCACATCTTGTGTTTGTGTCATGAGTTATTGCACGTCTAAATGCAGCACGGCTTCATTCTTTCATGTCTTATCTCTAGAAACTTCTATTTAAGTCCCACTTTTATGTGTTTTTAATGTACTGCAGAGCCGCTGTGAAACAACTACTGTCATGTAACTAATCCTTTGATCAGGAAATCGTAAAAAAGCGATAACTTATTATCAAGATTTTATGTTGTATAATAGAATGATTAACACATCTTGTCATGCTATTAGCAGTTCAAAGACGCTTGGACATCTCTGTAAAACTCAACCTGCACAAACATTTTATTTTAAACTCAGACAGTTACCTTCCCAAAAGGAGACAGGCCACTGTGCTGCGATGGTTCTGATCCGGTGTCGACAAGCCAGTTGTCCGCCCTGACGAGAAGAACATGTTACCAATAAAAAGAGAAATTAAACAAGATGCAGGATTACAGTTCCAGACTGTTGTTATCAATTCCTGTAACTTTACTGGAATATTTAATGTCAAATAGAACATCCACTGTAATTTGTACATTTACGTTTTCGGATCTCTAATTGTTTGCAGCCTTTTTGACATGAAGTCTAAATAAAAAAAAGTTTTGAACACATTTATTGTTCATATTAAAACATGTTTCTGACTTTTGTGCCCGTAGTGTTTATATCTGTTTATAACTTTTGGTAAAAACATCTGTCTTTAAGAAAAAGATCCACTTTTCGTCAGCTGTTGTGCATGTTGAGGTTTTAGAAGGAACGCTCTGATAATCTGGAGAAGAAGAACAGCTTGTTGACACCCCGCAGCGTTACTTCTTCTTCTACAATAAGTTTACAACAATAGTTTGAAACACAGGATGTTAATTTCAAAATAAATGACCTTTAAGAGTATATATGTATATTTCATAATGTGTTTTTTTATTCCATGTGCTACTTGTCCTCACCAGGGTGTGTTACAGGAGTGTGTGAGTGTGAGGTAACGGACACCCAGAAGGTACATCATGCGCAGGGTCCCCAGGCTGCTGTCGATGGAGTGGCCCCCCTCCACCCCGATCAGACTGGCAGTTTTATTCATCCTGAAGGCCTCAGATATGTCTGTGCAGACAGGAAGTGATGTGTTGCAAAGCAGGAAGTAGAAACGCAGATATTTTAATGTATTTATATAGATATAAGTCTCACCTTGGCTGCTTGTGGCGAACATGAAGGTCTCTGGGTATTTCTGACACATCCTGTGGATCACGTCTATCTGCTCCAGAGTTTGTCTGACAGCATCTTTGTACTGAGTTCCACAGGGAACATAAGCTGACCAGAACTGAGACCAGCAGAAGATAAAAAAATAATTACTGCAACGTTCAGAGGCACAAATATCTCATCAGTTCAGAGAAGAACTACAGCAGAAACATTGTGTCACTGAATGATCAAAAAGCTGAAATATCGTGTATGAAAAAGCAGAAAACATAAATTAAAAATGACAGTTTGAGGTAAGTAAGTAAAAAGAGATGGTCTAAATGTACCTGAGCACCGAGTTGTCCTGTCTGGATCTTTGGGATGTTGGTGTGTGTTGTTAACAGTTTGTGAAGATCCACTTCGATGAGCTTATTGTTGAATTGCTTTCTAAGCTGCCAGGGCAGGTCGTTATGACTAGAGACAGAAGAAAAACACAATCAGAAGGCAAAAGATATAGTTTATAAAAGTATAAAGGTTTTTTCAGCAGGAAAAATAGAAATAAAAACAAGTTTTAAGTAGATCAATAATTTACTTTTAAGAATAAAAAGTTCAGTCATTTTATTTCTAAAACAGAGAAACAACAAAAAACAAGCACAACAAGTTCTAATTGAACCAAAAAGTCACTTTCACTTACCCGTCGATGAGCGGCGTCTCAGACATCAGCCTCCGAGCGATGGTCATGTTCTGATCCTCAGCTGCGATGACGGCATAAAAACTAAACCACAGTATCAAACATGAAGCCTGGATGATCTTTAACATTTTCTCAAATCTAAAGTAACTCTGATTCAAATGCTTCTTGATATTATAAATGTTTTGTAATTTTATTTTCTATCCTTTGGTAATCAGCTTCTTGTTCCGTCTCCGTTCAGACTCTGTTTAAGGTGTGATTGGTGCTGAATGGTGGTTTAAATGTTAGCCACCGCTCATTAGTTAATATGTAATGAGCTTTTTAACTGCTTTAAAGTTCACAATGGATCTTTTATACCATCAGACGTCTGGAAAATCTTTCAGAATTGCAAGTCAAAACAAGCAGAACATGAAAAAAATGTTAATAATGTTTTACAAATTCTAAAATCCACTAAGGAATGTTTATTTTTATAAAGTAAAAAAACATTTCGCTCACTCTTGGAAAGTTTGAAATGTAACTTGAAACTGAGACCTCAAAGATAAACATAAATTTTGATGAACGCTTTAAAAACTCCTTTAAATTCACGCTGAGCTCATTGAAAAAAATCCAGTTGAGTTTAGATCAAAACATAAAGAGAATCAAAGACTGTGACAAATATGTCTTCAAAAAATCTCCTGTTAAAAGAAGTCTAAACAGAAATAAATGCAACATTGCTGTAAAGATGTAAAGAATCAGAATCAGGTTTGTTCTACTTCTGCTCTTGTACTTATAAGAT
The DNA here is from genome assembly GCA_006937955.1 of Pachypanchax playfairii. Classification (NCBI taxonomy): domain Eukaryota; kingdom Metazoa; phylum Chordata; class Actinopteri; order Cyprinodontiformes; family Aplocheilidae; genus Pachypanchax; species Pachypanchax playfairii. The sequence continues at coordinate 2,415,153 of SSNP01000050.1, forward strand.
AAATATACATTGTTAGACACAGAACACATGAGATACATTCAGCAGCAGCACCAAAAAAGGCTGATCTGTTAAATATTAAGGTTGTTAAACAAGCTTGTCTTAGTGATGTAAAATCTTGGATGATGCTTAATTTTTGCTTTTAAATTCAGACGAGACAGAGGTTGTGACTTTTGGACCTGAGAACCTTAGAAACAAGTTGTGTAGTCAGTTATTTACTCTGAATGGTATTACAGTTTATCTCAGTTGCTTTGGTGCATTTCTCACAACAGAATGAAACTTTGCACCACTGATAAGGCATTTCTCAAATCAATTAGTGCAAACTGCAGAACATGGTGGATAACCTGCAAAAGCGAGTCAATTTCTCAAAATGGATAATTTGTTCTTCGAAATCGAGTATTTATGTCCATGAAAGTGTCAGTTCCATCAAAATGACAAATTATAACACCAGCATCTTTGAATCAATGGTGTGAACATGTTTTCATTGTGACAGATGACTCTGGACTGTCATGTAAAGTCAAGACAGTATGTTGAAAACTAGAAATAAATAAAATCAAGACACTAAATATGCATTTTACTGTATAATTGCAACTGTTTACAGCATCGTGCAACTGACAAAAAAACTTTTACAACAAAAATATAAATTCCCTTTGGCTCAGTAAACCTGACTGCAGGCACCTCCACTCATCAGTCTGTCAAGCTCCTGACGTTTGCAGATGGCACCCCCCTCATCGGTCTCATCTCTGAGGGTGATGAGTCCACCTACAGCTGGGAGATTGACTGTCTGGTGTCCTGGTGTGAGCTCAACAACATGGAGCTCAATGCAGCTGAAACAGTGGACATGGTTGTGGACTTCAGGAGGAACTCATAGTGGAGTCCTTCTGCTTCCTGGGTAAATTACATGTAGTCTTGATTTTTATTTAATTCTAGTTTTCAACATGCTGTCTTGACCTTACATGACATTAGGAAGAACTTCCAGAGTCATCTGTCACAATGAAAACATGTTCACACCATCTGACTTTTGACTCAAATATACTGGTGTTATAACTTGTAATTCTGATGTTACACTGACACTTTCATGGACATAAATACTTGATTTTGAAGAACAAATGATCCATTTTGAGAAAGTGACTCGCTTTTGCAGGTTATCCACCATGTTTTGCAGTTTGCTCTAATTTTTTTGCGAAACGCCTTATCAGTGGTGCAAAGTTTCATTCTGTTGTGAGAAATGCACCAAAGCAACTGAGATAAACTGTAACAGACACCTAAACCAATACTCAGAGAATTTGATATTCCTGTTGAACAGCTGTGCAGGAATCCCCCGAATCCTCCACGAAGAAACCTGAACAGATGTTATTTACTCAGATGTAACTGAATCTTATTGACAGTTTGATGATGGAGGTATAGAATCATGTATAACCACCTTCATCAAACTGTCAATAAGATTCAGTTACATCAGAGTAAATAACATACGTTACAGGCAGGAACCCCCCAAATAAAAGAACAAAGAAGACGTTATGATTGTAACTGATGTAACTGAATCTTATTGAGTGTTTGATCAAAACGATGTATTACTTTAACCTCATGATAGTCCAAGAATTTAACCCATTGCTAGTTTGCCACAAAAAACACCTTTAAATTAAATGATTTTAAAGATTAAACATAATCTCATGCTGAAGTTCAAAGAAAGTTTCACTTTTCAAGGATGATCAGGTTGGATTCGATAGTTATTAATAAACATTTATCTCCTGTAAAAGACAAAACAAGTAATAAGCACATTATTTTACACTCTTTTAAATAATGCATCTTTGAGAGAAGACTGATTTTTTTTCCAGTGAAACAAATGGAATCATTTTTAGTGAGGAGAGCAAACGATTCGAGGTTTTATTCATCCTGAAGGCCTCAGATATGGCTGTGCAGACAGGAAGTGATGTATTGCAAAGCAGGAAGTAGAAACGCAGATGTTTTAATGTATTTATATTAGTGCTGTCAAACAATTAAAATATTTAATCGCGATTAATCGAATTTATGTCCAAGTTAATTCGCAATTAAGCTTGATTAATCGCACATTATCTAGTTCAAGTGTCCCTTGATTTCTTTTTTGTCCCAGCTATTTTTTTCTCATTTTAATGCTCTTATGGAAGAGTGGATCGGCGTGCTTTGTGCAAATGTTTTTATTGAAAAAAAAACACTGGCATATACCTAAATTCAACAGTCATTCACAGTTGGAGAAAATGATCTCACACACAATATAACACTGTTCAACAGAAGGCTGAAGAAAAAAGTGTCACATAAGCCATCTCTTCAACAGGGATCAAAACAGAGGGAGAGAGACTTGATTCTCACGGCGAGTAAAAAAAACACTCAAAACAATTTTCGTTTTCGTTCATTGATTTTACGGAAGCTTAATAAAGCAAGAACTTCGACAGGGAAACTTGTCCTTTTATCAGTCTAGTTTCAGTCTAGCGAGAAACTGATCTGAAGGGCTGTGAAGCTTGTCGGCTCCGCCCCTCTGGCTGCGGTGCGCGCTCCCGAGACAGGGGAAACAGAATATTTCAGGGGAACACATTTTCGCACAAGACCGGTCTTACTAGAGCCGGTGTGATGTTGTAGTTTTCTAACGTAACGAGTTTTTGGCAAAATCGTGGAGAAAAACTACAAAGGGCTGGCCCAAATAGAACGAGCGTTAATCTCGCGATAAAAAAAATGCACGCCGTTAAAATGGGTTTCAGTTAATGTCATTAATAACGCGTTTAACTGACAGCACTAATTTATATAGATATAAGTCTCACCTTGGCTGCTTGTGGCAAACATGAAGGTCTCTGGGTATTTCTGACACATCCTGTGGATCACGTCTATCTGCTCCAGAGTTTGTCTGACAGCATCTTTGTACTGAGTTCCACAGGGAACATAAGCTGACCAGAACTGAGACCAGCAGAAGATAAAGAATTAATTAAATTATCTCATCAGTTCAGAGAAGAACTGCAGCAGAAACATTGTGTCACTGAATGATCAAAAAGCTCTTTAAAAACTGTAAGAGAATAAAAACAAAATTACATGAAATTCTAGTCTTCATGGTTTTTTTTATTTTAGGATGGTGGATGTAAACAATCATCTAGCTGTGACATTTGCCAGACTTTTATTTTTATCCTTGCAGACTGTTTTTTTGGTGGTTTTGCATTAACTAGTAGACGCCCATTTGAGGGGCTTCATCTCCCTCACTCGTGTGAATATGATTTGTATAAATCCTCCCGTACGCTCGTCTTTTTGGTTTTTCTCTCAGAGACAGATGTTCAGAGCAACAAGAGACGAGCTGAAGTCCTGAGTCACAGGAGCAACATGGCCAGGTTGGATGTCACAGAGGTTTTTCATGGTATTCTGTTTCCTGGACACCTTCACACACAGGATTCTTTACGATTTGCTCTTGAATTTCAGTTTCAAGACACGGATGTTCTGATCGTGTCCTTTCCAAAGTCAGGTAAGAAGTCGTTGCTCCTCACCTGTGGTATCAGCTCATGTAAGAAAAGGGTAGGACGTGAAAAACAAACTCCTCTAATTGAAATATTAATATTATCAGATAAAGTTGCAGATAAGTGCAGTCAAAGAATTCAATCACAGATGGATTTTTCATTGTTTAACACAAATAATGAAACTTTCTTCATTGTCTTTTTTCGTTTCTGTCAACAGGCACCACGTGGATGCAAGAAATTGTTACTCTTGTTTCCAGTAGAGGTGATCCTCATCTGTCCCAGACTGTCCCAAACTGGACTCGAAGTCCCTGGTTGGAACAATATTATTGCAGCGACGTATTAAAGACCTCGTCATTCACGCCTCGGGTCCTCACAACACACCTGCCTTATCACCTGCTGAGCCCTGCCCTCCAGGGCTCCAAGGCCAGGGTCAGATCAGTGTTTGTTTCATTCAAACAAACTCATTAATTTTGCTTTCTTGTCAGTTTAGGTGATTAAACAATGAGCTTTTTGTTCCACAGTTTCCCCCAAAAAACAGAAAGAAGCAACTTGAAATATCAGATAGTTTTAGATAAATTGTTACTCCTTCTGGTTAAATTCCAGGAGTTCTGCTTCAAAAACATGTTTTTGTGAAAAATGCCTATGATTTAACAGATTTAACATTTTTTTCCCAGTTTATGAGTTTATTTCCTAAAAATTCCTGTAATTTTATTCCATCTGTTCCCTGAAACAGGTGTGTTAATTGGTAGTTTTTAGCAGGTGAGGTGAGTCGTTGTGGATGAGAGAGAGAGTTGATCTTTTTACAGTAATTATAGTTGTAATATACTAATGAGGTTGTTCCTCCTGCAGGTCATCTACGTCAGCAGAAACCCAAAAGATGTCGTGGTGTCATTCTTCCACTTCCATAAAATGGCCAACTTCCTGCCTGAAACCGGATCCTTTACAGAGTTTGTAAATAACTTCCTGGAGGGTAAATGTGAGCTGACAGAACTTTTTATATATTTTTTATATTTATGAGTCAAATATTACAAACTTTTCAAAAACAGTGTTTAGTTTTTGATGCATGTGATCTTCAGTGTATTATGGCTCCTGGTTTGACCACGTTAAAGGCTGGACCAATCACACCACAGCTTTGAATCTGCTTCACATCACCTACGAGGAGATGTCGAGGGTAAAGACAAACACTTTATATCTTGTAGTTTCTCAGCTGACGTTTTCCAGTTTATCTGATAAATTCATTAACTGAGTGTTGTTCTTCCTTCTGGGTTCTCTCAGGACCTGCTCGGCTCCCTGAGCAGGGTGAGTTGTTTCCTGCAGTGTCCTCTGCTGGACGATGAGCTCAATCACTGTGTTAAATACTGCAGCTTCAGCAGCATGAAGGACAACAACATGATCAACTACACGCTTATACCTGATGGGATAATGGACCACAGCAAAGGCTCCTTCATGCGGAAAGGTAAACACTGACTGACGCTGTGTTTTAGAAACGGACTCTTATCAGCATGATCTGACTGGAAAAATAAAAGTCTGGAGGGAAAAGCAACTACCAAAGTATTTTCTATGTTTAAACTTTCTAAGGAAAATCCCTTATCTATCTCAGACTAAAATATCACTGTTTCTATTTGCAATAGGTCAAATTGGAGACTGGAAAAACATGTTCACAAAGGAGCAGAACCTCCATTTTGACAACGTGTTTCACTCCAAGATGCAGAATTGTCCTTTGAAGTTTCAGTGGGAGAAAAAGGAGCCGGACACTCAGGAATAAACACACTGATTTATAAAAATAAACAAAAAATTGACCCTTTTTTTTAGTTTTAGAGGTGAAAAGGTTTGTAAATTATCTGCTTCTTTTGTCTAACACTAGTGGGACTTTAAATAGGCTACAAGAAGTAGAGAAAGTGACAGTTCTGTCAACACTATAACAATAAGCAGAGGAGGAAGGACAGGTTAAAGGTTTGAATTCCAGAGGGCTGAGCTGTCCTCTGGTATCCTGTCACTTCACACACTCAAAGAAAAGTGTTACTTCCCCTCAAGTCAACACACACACACACACCCAAGTTGGTTTTGCTATCCTTATGGGGACCGTCCATTGACTTCCATTGATTTTAGTAACTAGATTTATACCTAACCCAAACCCTTTTCCTAACCTTAACCATTACTGATCTATAACTAACCCTAAGACTAACTAAAACTCTATTCACACCATACCTATAAACCTAACCCCTAACCCTAAAAAGGAGAGTCCCCCTTATGGGGACCAGGCTTCGGTCCCCACAAGAACCCTCGGACCCCAGAAAGATAGTAAAAGTCAGGAAACGGGTCCCCAGGAGGTCAGAAATACAAACCCACACACACACACACACACACACACACACACACACACACATTTGATATAATCCTGCAGAGCGTTTGTGTTTTTTGCAGCAATTTTTTCATTTTGGATTTTTATCATATATAAACTTGTAAACAAATACCAAAATGAATAACCATCCAGGCTGTAGCATCGTTTATGTCTTGTATTCAAATAAAATCTGAATTGAAAGTAAATAAATTAGGAGCTGTCTTCTATTCTTTAATTCTCAGTTGTCACTTTCTGTTTGAGGCTGTATGTTTTTATCTTATATCAGGATCACTTTTTGGAGCTTTTAACCATGTTGTGATGATATTTTATTATTATCCCACAGAGTGTTTTTTGGCTTAATACATGCATTTCTCAGTAATCCTCCTGCATCCTGCGCTCTGAGCTGCTCCACTCTCTCCTAGAAAATGACTGACTGTAACATAGTGATGTAACAATGTTACACCTGGACCTGCCCGGCGTGTCTGTGCTGCCCCTGCAGATTAAACACCCCAATCTGCGAGAGTCTGAAGCAAGACACTCTGCACTATCGTTTTGTAGTATTTTATTTTCTTTAAATATCTCCCTGTAAAAATGTGCATTTGACTGCGAGATTTACAGGAATTTATTCACCATTTTATTCAGGCAGCTCGAGGGGCAGCACTCAAGAGGATGGGACCTGAAGGAGAGATAAACTGAGTGTTTTACTTCCAGGTCAGAGAATAACTGGAGAATATAAGTTATATTTTAGGACAAATGAAGACTATATAACACCAAAGGTAAGATTTGATCATATATGTGACTATCCCAGATGTTAAAAGCTGTAAAATAGCAGGATACAGAACCTTTAACTGATAAATCTTAACTCCTTCTGTAACAAATTAGTTTGATTATTGTTGAATGTTTCCTGATTTATCAAGCTGACAGCTTTCAGTGTGCGGTTGATTTAGCTTCTAATGAACACACACCCATTAATAGTTGTATCTTTTTGGTGTTTTTTTTTCACAGTGACACATTTCAGTCATGTGAAAAATGTCCTCACACTTTTCAGGCCTCTCAGATTCAGCCAAGAGGAAGGAGGCTGAAGGGCAAAACATCGTCACTTTGTCCTCATCTGAGAAGATCTGTTCCAAAAATATAGTGCTAATCTACATCATGCTGCATTCACCATGTTTATTTTGTCTTTAGCATATTTGGTGTGTTTGAGGGGTATTTTCAGGAGTATCTATTAGTGCTGGAATTTACACTCTTAATATGGATCAGACCAAAATAACTCAGTTCTTAAGTATATTACCTGGGATATCAGTGTTTTAGGCACCAGCATGCTTTATTTTTTATTTCCCAAAACAAAATAAACCAATTCTGGTGCAAAAGGACTTCATGTAATAGATGTTCTCTAGTTCAACATAAGAACAAGCAGAGCTGCATCAGTGTTGTAGTTGGAAGGGAAGGAGAGGCGGGATGCATTGCTGTTGCTGCTGAAAGCTTGCTGACCTTTTCCATGGTGATGCTATATGGCAGCATGGTAACCCATGAGAAGATGCTGAGGAAGAAGAATCTGTACTGAAAATTTCTCACTACTGCAGCTTTTATGACATCAGACTGACAGCACCGAAATGGTGCTAGCTTGTCGTAAAACTTGTTGCAGTAAAAAGCAAATTAAATAAACACATTGTACACATGTATTATTATTTGATTTTTAGTCCTTCTGGTATTTTATATGTTCAAATAAATATCAAATATTAGATCAAAGTTTGTTTCCAGTCAGTTTAATCAATATACATACTGCAGGACAATCCTTCATTCCCAGGATAAATTAAAGCAGAGCACTTGATCTTTATGAAAAAAAAAATGCAGGCAGCATCAAAGTCTGAATTATATCGTCCCATTAAAGCCAACTTTCAGATGGAACCATAATTAACTCAATAATACACTGAGGTACAGTCAAGTTCACGGTCAACTCAAAGACTTCAAAGTAACAATGTGGCTGCAAATCAACCCCTCATCATCAGCCCTCCACCACCATGCTGATACTTGATGTTGTGATGTGCTGCTTAAATTTTAATATATTGTGATACTTTTCATTCTGACTAAAAACATTAGCATTCATTTTAACCAAATACATGAATAATCACCAGACATTGTGTCTCAGTCTAATTCCTAAGTTGAAAAAAAAATGAATTTATAGTCACTGGCATGTTTTGGGAGTTGGATCTGCACTTTAGAGACGTGAAGCTGAAAGTCCTTGATGTTATTTTTGCATCAGCTAAGGAATTACAACTAAATGTATGAGAAAAAAACATATTTGAAAACGCAACGAAGTTAAAACTACATGAATCAACAGACGTCAACCCTGGAAAACATTTTATATATTCAGATTCTTTACAGACTGCAGCCAGCCACTAGGGGGTGCTGGTCTCCTTCACCTTTTGTGATCCAAAGCGTAGTTATTCATATTGATGCTCTACCTGTCCAAACAGTGTCCAGTCCTGATTATCTTGTCTCAACACTTGAAAGCTGCAGCCAAACATTAAAAAACATGTGCTTTTTTTATTAGTTTCCCACTAACTTCTGATCAGTTATTCAAGATCAGCCTTTTGTCTAATGAAGATCATTATCGAAGCAGTAAGCTTGTTGTTTTCAGACATGATTTTGTTTATGCGGGTTACATTTTCTCAAATAACTTGGTGAACTCTGTCATGCAATGTAGATCTGAACTTGCATTTACAAAATGATGTTCATAAAAACCGAAAGGTTTATTTTTAGAACTCAACCTTGGAAAAGAAAAAAATGTGTTGAAGTTTTTGTTACAGAATGAAACTGCTGGTGTTGTAACCTCCGTCAGTGCTTTAAAGTAGTGATGGAGCCACAGAGAGTCCATTCAGAGCTGGTAAAGAGTAATAGTCTTTGACAGGGCATTAATATTTTAGAGGCAATAGAGGAGAACCTCCTTGCACTCTGCACTAGATCTGCCAAAAAAAAAAACCTACTTCCACAATTTTACTTCAGCTAAAAAGGTCAACACACTAAATGATTCTGGATTTACTTCACCAAGCAGCTGAAGAGACGAGCTCCAAGTGTCTTCGTGTCCACATCTTGTCTTATGTTTGGAAGCATGTCAGTTTGTGCAAAAAGGGCCTTAACTGAAAAGCTACATAATTTGAAATGATTAAACAAATTAGAAAACCATCAGATTAAAATTAGTTAATGAACTCTTGTCTTCTTTCCTAGTTGATTTTTTGATATATGACTCATGTTGTTTCATTTTGTTGTTTTATTTTGCTAGTTTTCAATTAAGCCACTTGAGTCTTTGGATTTTCATTTGTTAGTACTCTGATCTTATTCATTTAACTCTCCCTATGCCATGGTGTTTACCTTTTCCCTCAGCTCCTCTTGTTGTTTCAACTCTTTACACACCTGCTTCTTGTACTGTGCTGTTTGTACTCAGTAATCACTCGTCCCTGCATATACTCTGCTGTTGTTTGTGTTGTTTACCAGCTCTGTTATCCCCTGAGTTTGATATTCTTTGTGTAAATGATGTTTCTGCCTCTTCACTCCTTTATTTCCCTCATGAGAGTTCTGTTTTCACCTTTTTTTTCTTGTTCACACTTTAGATCAAAGACCAAATAACAGAGTTTATAGAATTAAAAAGCCATTCCATTAAACAAATTTTAGGTTTTCCCTTAATTTCTTAATTTGGCATTTTCAAACAGTTATGCTGCACATAATTATATTCCTAACAAAACAAAACCACCACTGGTTGGAATCTAAACTAGATCACTTTTCACATTTTCATTCATGTTTGGAAATTCGCTAAACTTTTGCTATTTTTACAGACAAAAGATGTGGGAATACCCAAACCTGCTACTACATATTAAAACAAATACAGTATTTAAAACTAGAAAAGCACTTAGTGAACATGGAGGTAAATATATTTTATATAAAAATCCTCTATATTTTAATATTTAAATAATTAAAGGAAATTATTGTTGCAGTGAGAGAAAGAGGAAATAGAAGAGACGATTTAGTTTATTTGTGCAGAAGTTTTACACATTTAAGCCTGCAGCAGTTTCCTTTTTGTGGAGGCTGTCATCTGAATTTTCTGAGCTCTAATTAACAGATTAAATAACTCACATGTTAGAAAGTATGATAATAAAGAACATCTGCTCCTTAATGCCTTTGGCCTTTTTGCCCTCACCTAACACTGAAAAATACCTGAAGAAATAAAAACAGTCATCTCTTTGATTTTTCTTTACCTCTTATCTTCTCCAATCGTGTTGTATCAACCGGACAGGCGGCTGTCATCATCACACATTTCTGGGAATTTGTTGTTTAGCTCAGTTCATTATTGATGGCAGAATGGACACACCTGCCAGACAAAAACATGTTTGAAGTCGTCTTTCTGAAGGCAACACTCGAGTTGTGTCATCTCCTTTTAGTTCACTGTTAGTTTTTGCTTTCAAGCTTCGGACTGCACATGATGAAATGTTGTCTTAACCTCTCAGGCTTTCAAGTTGTTATTTCAAAGTTAAATGTGGATCAATGTGAGCACAAAATCTGCTGTATGACACCTTTTTCACATTTTTTTTTGGTTGGACAAAGAATATAACATTTCTCCAGCGTCTTTTAAAATGTAAAAAGAAAAGGTTTTTCTAAAAGATGAATCACTTATTATCACTTAAGTCACTCAGTGTAAATGATCATTTTAAAAGTCTGACCCTTTTTTGTGACCTAAATACTTGGAGATTTGTTGTAGCGTTGTGGCAAAGTGGTTGTTTTCAGCTGAAAAATAAGCAATTTGATATCGAGCCTTTCAAACAATGATCACAGCAAAGTCTCACGTTTTCAATGGTTTTGTTTTTCAAAAGATGTTTTCCCAAGACTGATTTTATATCAAATATCTCTGATGAAAACCATAAGTGTTTAGCTTCAAGTCAATCAAACAGGCACACATGGGTCAAAAACAATCTATTCTCTGTTATTGTTGTTTGTGTTTTAAAAGAACAACATAAACACGTTACATTAAATGACCAAATTTCTGTGGAGTATCAAGTAATGACCATAAAGAAAAGAAAATGCAGCTTCAACAAATTTAATCTTATAAAAAACTGTGAATTTACCAGCGTTAGCCATGATGTGCAAACACAAAGTACTCTGAAAAGTACAATGAAAGTTCAATGAAGAACTACTTAAATGCAAATCTAACTTAATGTTGATGGGAATTAGGAAACTTGTGCTTAAATGAAATATATTTGTTGAGTACAAGGTCAAACAAGACAGCTGATTACTGAGTGAGGACAGCTGGAGCAGACTGTCCTCCAAAGCAAAACGGGCGTATGTCCAGTCATCAAATTACGACCAAGGGTGACGTATTTAAAGCGACCTCTGGCGGTGGTTATGCTGACTGCAGTTTCTCGCTGGCAAAATGAGAGAAACATGGCGGCCTTCCCCTCAATTTTTGGCAGAAATTGTTCTATTTCAAAATAGACAGTGGCTTTAGACTTGTTTTGATAACATTTCTAGTGAGAAATATAAACTTTATTTTCATAATATTTGTTTGGTTTATGGAAACGGTACATAGTTTTGTCGTTTCAACGTACATTTTCTCAGGTTTGAGTGGTTACTAGGTTGTTGCTAGGGATGCCGGTGGAACAACGGGCCGGAAGAAAGAATGAAGCCGCAACCCAGCTCGACCTAACCCTAACCCTTTGTTAGCTCATTAAGGACAGAAAGCAAGTTTTCTGTTGTTCTGTAAAAGTATCTGTTCCCATTTTACCGAAAGGGGGCGCTGAGGGTGGTAAAACCATAGAAAACGCTCCACGGGGTCGTATTCGAGTGCATAGACAAACGTCAACTATGGGCGTATGAGTTGGAGGACATGTTGGCTGGAGAGTTATGATGAGGAACTAATCAGAAGAACGGTGATCAGAAGAAAACCATTAAACAATAACCCAAAGAACAAAACATGAAAACAGAAACAGGTAGACTGAAAAGAGCTGAGGTGCACATGACACTGGGGTGAACTGAAAAAAAAAAACACACTGGGACCTAAAATGCACACAGACAGGAATATAATAAATAGCATGATATGAAAGATGTTATCACAAAAAAAGGAATCACTAGAGACCAAAAATAAACCAAAAATAGACATGATGGAAACTCAGATGCCAACAGGAAAGACCAAAAACCAAAGAAGAAATCCAAGTTGTACAAAAAAACAACCTGTTTTGGGGTTTTGAAAACAGGGTCTGTCGAAAAAACTTCATGAAAACCACCAAGTAAAACTCAAAACCCAAAAATGTGACAATAAGGTTCAGTTTTACCAGCTGCAAAACAAACAATAACAAAACAGCAGTTTACAGTTTTACATCATTTACTGACACAATTTATTGCAACAATTTCTCCTTTAAGACTTTGAACCCAACCAGAGGGCCTGAAGCTCTACGGCTGCCATGAATACATCTTAGACATTGTATCAAAGCGCAGAGCAGATGATTTCTCTGTATCTCCTCTCATGACGCTGTGGATCCAAGGCAAATATGAGGAAATCTTCATATAGACTCCGTAATTGTACCTGTTGCAGCATTTGTCATATGAAAGGATCCCTGCAGCGTAAACGTCTCCGGTTTGAGCATCTTTGACAGCCAGAGCACCTCCAGCATCACCAAAACAAACGTTTTCCTGATGCTTCGTCGGCCCCGTGCAGAATGTGTTATTATTCACAGCTGGTGTGAACGCAGTGTTTTCATATTCTGTTGTGCATTCAGAGTGACTGGCCAGAGGGAGAACAAGGTATTTGAGTGATGCAGCAGGAGTGAGGAGGGTACCCCAGCCCCAGCCAGAGAGGATTCCTGACCCACCCATGATGTTGTCCAGGTCCTGACCTCTCTCCGGTAGGGGAATCGGAGTCACCTTATTGTTCATGATTACAGGTTCTTTAAGTTTGATCAAAGCCAGATCGTTGTCCCAATCAGACTGGTTCTGGAAACCAGGATGGAGAACAACCTGCAGATGGTGAATAAAAAGTGTCATCATCACTATTTATACATATTTTTCTAAAGCTTCTAATTTAAGCATTTAACACAAAATAAAAAAGTTGTGATTATTTTCCTGCTTCATAATACTATACATAATACATAATTTTAACTTCCTGAAGACATCTCAGTGTATTTTATATTTTCGTGCACACAGAAAAATGAAAGAAAGATGTAGCAAGTCTGGAAGAAAATGTTTCTGCTTCTGTCACTAATAATTTCATCATTTAGGTCAAAAACCCCAAAGACTTTATAAACTGCAGCTTCTAAAAGATGAAATGTTGAAAATCACAAAGTTTTGGTTTCATCATCATGACATGAGATAAAAATAATGAGTCATTAGAAACTGAATTTTGATTTCTACCTGCATCCAGATATTGACTGAAATGAACGTTTTAGTTTTATTCAGAGCTAATTAAAACCTTTAGCTCACCTTCTCCACAGCGACCTCGTTAGAGGCATCAGCTTCTGCCTTTTGTAAGATTCCTAAATAAACTTTTGGGATGATGGGATCTTTTCCCTGAATGTCTTGTTTACTCTTTCTGACAAAGAGGTTTCTTCCAGCTGTTAACACCCAAACATCAGAGATAAGAGCACCGCTAGCATATCCACCATCCAGGATGCTATCAGACAAGTAAACCATAACCTGCCAGGGCACACGAGGAGCCAGGGTCCCCCCAATCATCCGTCTGGAGCGGACGGATGTTAATCTGAAGGCTGGAGAAGAAAAAAAATTGTTGAGAATTTATGCTTTTTTTTAATGAAAATAATTGAAAGAGAGAAAGAAAAACATTTTAAAGTTTTTAATCACAAGACAAATGAAGAAAGCAGAGAAAAAAACCAACGCAAGTGGAAAAAAAAACAAATGAAACGGAGATTTAAAATGAACTAAATGAACAGACTCATCAGCAGACTGACGCTGAAGATTCCACATTGTTTGTTTCTGAGTTCACAACAATCCAGATCAATTTCAAAAGACTGAATTAAAAAATTGTCTTAAAATTGGTTGTAATCTCGAGCATCCGGGTGTTTTCTTCAACATAAACCTTAAAATAAAAACGTCTGCACCTATTTTTACAGCATCCAAACAGTTTTATAGTCTGTCTGTATGAAATAATATCTTTTTGGACACATTTTTGATTATTTGGTTCCGTCTATCCTGCAAATTCATGTGCCACTTTCGTGCTGTAAGTTTATTATTTATGGGGCTTCAGTTTTATTCTGCAACAACAATGAAAAACTCAACCGGTCCCTCCCAATCAGCTGCTCTGTCATCGCCTCATCATTTGTTGTTATTCTCAATCCCGTCATTATTAATTATCTAAAGGTCGTTCATTCTTTCTCAACGTATTCAACAGCTGATACTATGAGCAATTAAACTGATGAATCAGTTTGTTTGTTTGTTTGATGCTTCACAATCTTGCATGAATAGAAAATTAATTCTGTACATTGCCACAGAAAAAAAAAGTTCTCTCTACTATCAACGTGTTCTTTGTCTGTAAGTTTCACGTACAGTATGTTTAGATTTTTTTCCTGTTGTTTTGCTGTGATCATTTGGTTTGCTGTAGTTTTTAAATGGGTTTTAAAGGAAAGTCTGGGAAACAAGCCAGTTCCCTCTCAGCCATGACACAAGGCTTAATCTCCTGCTGAAACGTTGTTTTATTTCCTACACGAGTCGTGAATTTTAGAGTTAAAGATTAAAAATGGAGTTTAGAAGAAATGAAGCCTGCAGGGGCAAAGAATAAAAAACAGATAAAAAAAAATCTTCATGTACCAAAATGAGATAAATTTTGTGAAATATGGCCCATATTTAACTGTGTGAGATGCAGCAGGATGTGAAATCATAGAAACAATATCCTCTTTTACCTGAAAGTGCAACATTAATTTACCAGCACACACAAAAGCCAGTTTTGAATCACTTTGATTCAAACTCAATTATCTCTACAGTTATTGAACAACTTGCCATGAAATATAGTTAACAGATTCCTGCTGCCGTGTGGACACGAAGGAAGAAACACATTTTCATCAAGCACCATCCTGATATCTCATTTTCATTCTGTCCAATATTGTTTGTTGCCCAGAAGCTTCTCGTTTGATTATCTGAATATTTTAAATACTTTAATTTTAACTCTGTTTTTTTCCTTCATGAATAAAACCTTTTAGCATTTTTATTTGGGAATATTTTTGGATTTTATCTTTTTGTTTGTTCTTTTAGTCCTTCAAATATAAGCTTTTACTGCATATGGTAAAAACTCACAAAACCATGTGAGACAGGATTTCTTATGATTGCACACAAAAAGTGACGCTTAGAAAACAATTTAAAAGTAAACTTCAACCCCATTAACACATATTCCTATGAATCAAGACTTTTTCTGTCAAACAAATGCAAAATGTTGCGATCGTTTTTTGTGATCACTATACGTTTGTGTCTATTTGTTGAACGTTTTAGAGACATTGAATATTTGTTTTTTACCTGATACAGTTGACTTCATCTGTCCCTCTGCCAGGAAGGTCCATTCAGCCAGGACGACACAAAACAGACAAAACCTTCAAGAGTTAAATAATTATTTACGGTTTTAAGACATTCAAACAAATAAAAATATGACACACTGACATATCAAATAATTAGTTTAATCAAATTTTAATTAAAATAAAGTGATTATTTGAGGAGTTTTAGGCCGAACAGTTACATTTGTGAAATATATTTTAGTTTAGAACGTTTACTGTGAAAAATTAAATCATAGATTCATTTTAGAATCTGATTCTGATGATAAACAGGAAGTGGTGACAAGAAGTTTTTAAAAATAAGAGACTCAGAAGGATTTAAAATAAAAATATTTGAACTCACCTCTTGATGATAATATCCATGTTGAGCAGAACTCTATCCTCCAACATTTGATGTGTTTTTTTGTTGCTGTGAGTATTTATATTAGCTGCAAGATAAAGTCTATAATTTTGACATTTCTGCTCAGCCCTCCCAAAACTGTGATTCTTAGAAATTGAAAAAAAGGTAAAAAGATTGCTTAATCTCGAAATCTTGTTTGCAAAACTCCTAAAATGTCACAATTACAAAAAACAAAATGTACATGTTGATGTTTGCACTTACGGAACACATTTTCTGATAAATCATTAGCTGAAGTTTGTATTCAGGATCCGTCTGTAGAACAAAACAAGAGTTTAATAAACCTTTAAAATAATCAAGTTTATATTAGGATTTGCATACTGGTTATATTTTATTAGATATATGTTATATTTTGGAGTTTTATTTCATTTTTTACTGAAAATAGGACAAATTCTTGCTTTTCTTATTGAAATAAAAACACAGTTTCGCTTGGTTTTCTTGGCAGAGTGTGAGAGCAGAAGATCAAATAGGTGCATCATGGAGGAAAGTCCAACATTCCTGCTCTGGGTGTTTATTTACAAAAGGTCATGAAGGGGCTGCAGAAGTTCCTGATGATGTGAGATGATTCTCTCTGATTTTATGTAACAAAAATCATGAAACACGTTGGACTAAAGCATTAAAATCAGAAAACAGTTTAATGCTGATAATTTGATTTATATTTCACCACAAACTATCTCAGTCAAACTGGCTTCAATGATCAAAATATTTATCTATAATTAAATACATAACAATAAAACAGGTTGGAACTTATTGAATCCAAATGCAGCCATTCATTGTGCACACTATGATTAACTGCTGTCTCCATTTTCACTCAACTTAACTCAATCGCAGGGAATTAAACTATAAAACTTTCATTAACTGTGCACGTAGATGTAACAAAGATTCCTGAGAGTCCTGAAAAATAATTTCAAGTAATCCGGGAAGCAACAACAACTGACAAGGATCAAATGAACTCACATGGGTTTAATATACTTGGGACCTGGTGTGCAGGTGGAACCCTTAAAACCACAATGATACTAAAACACAGCTGTCAGTATTTAATGACACAAAAACCCCAAAATCTGCAGCAAGTTAAAACAAATAATCTTCCATTCTTCAAATGTTGCCAGTGTTCATCCATAAAATCTCTTTACAAACACTGAATTAGCATAAAAAAAAATCAACCAGCTTCCTTGTATTTTACTTTATTTTATTTATAATTGAACAGCAGCTAACATGCAGTTAGCATTATGGTTGCTAATTTGTTTCCGTGTCATATTAACCCATGAACATGTTATTTCAGCCTCATTTAGGTCGACAGAAACGTGACGTCCATCTTTGTTTACAGTCTTGGAGGTTTTACTGCGGGTCAAAGAAACGTGCAGCTAACAACCCGGTACCACATTGACCTCTTACAAAGTAGAAGCCAGGTCATATCTTGATGGAAAGCAGCATCAAACAAACAGCGTGACCCTTTTGCTACAACATGGGACATGTCCTATAGTTATTTATATGGCAGGTTTACAAAAAGCCTTGAGGATTATATTACATAATGAGGTTCAGCATGTGCACAGCTGTATATTCCTTTGTTCTGGCTGCACCCTTTCTTCTTTACCATTTTTATATCCGTGTTTAAGCCCTAATTTACATTTTAATTTCGGTGCTGTTGCTCTTTAACAAGCTGGTTACAGAGACGTCACTGAAAAGAAGAAAAATCAATGTGATTTCATTTGTTGTCCAGTGTTTCCAGTCTGATCTGAATGTAGGAATAATGT
>SSNP01000050.1:2432656-2448309 GCA_006937955.1 Pachypanchax playfairii
AGACAGTCCTTCTGTTGCCTGAAGGCAACAACATAGAGGATGAATGTGACCATCATGATCATCATCAGGGCAAAGGCCATCCGTGGCATCGCTGGACAAATGCCTCAACGGATGCTTCTGACCCTCTCTTATACATACAGTAGTACAGTCGCTTCTCAGTGTCTCTTTGATCTGATTTTTATTTCATAGTTTCACATTCAAATCTCTCAGCAGTTTATTCACATGAAAAGTTAAAAAAATATTTGTATATTTGCAAGAAGAAGCTTAAAGATGAAAAGCCTTTGAGGAAAAAGTCAAACACAAAGAATGAAGCGGGAGTTGTGATAGAAGTGAAAACGCGACAGATGTTCAGAGCTGTGATGTCTGAGGGAGAAGATGAATACGATGGAGACGCGTCAGAAGGCAAACGTGGGAGGAAGACAGAGAGGAAAATGCTACAGTGGACTTTACCTTGAAGCTCCAGGGAAGAGCAAGTGCATGTGATGAGGAGGAGGAGGAGAGAGGAGGGGGCTGAAGGTTTAGCTCTCAGAATCAGGAGAGGCAGAGGAGGGAGAGATGAGTGGCTGAATTTCAGAGAAACACAGCTGGAGTGAGTGTGTGAGAAGGTTTGTGTTTCACTCAGAAGAATAAAGGATGAAGACCACAGCTCCTCTTCCTCCCGCACAACAAGGTTTTAACTGGATTTAACTTCTATTCAGTCACATTTTCCAACTGGATCGTGTTCCTGATATTTTTTTCTTCAAATGTTTTGTGGTTAATAACAGTGTAAATGCAGGTAAGATCATTCTATCTGATTTGCAACTTTTTGTTGTAACATTATATTTTAATATACTTAAGAAGTTAAATATAGAAACAGTATGCTCTTGCATATATACTGTGTATTACTGTATTACTAGGCGTCCAGTTATAGTGCAGATATTCCTTGTTCGTTAAATACACTGAAATTTAACATGATTTGTGTTGAAGCTCCTGAAAGTTACAAGGAAATTTCCCTTATGTTTTCTCAAAAATAATCTCAGGAACAAAAGGCTACAATATCTACCTGTTATAACTCAGTTAGTCTTTTTCTCTTAACAAATGTTCAAGTTTATTCTCTTGTGCATGTAGATCTATTTGAACTGGACCGTCACAACAATCTCTGCAGGTTATTTTGTTTAAAAGAAACTCAGTCAAAAAACTGTTCTATAAAAGAGTTTGAGCAACGTTTCTCTTAACATGAACACCAAAATAATTCTCGGTGTAATTCTAGTTTTTGATCTTTTAATTTAAGGATTAAGATGAAGGATACATGAAGCGTCAGTGTCTCGTGAGTCACATGTTCACGACTGAAATCACTAAAAATCGTTTGAAATGTGAAAGTGTCGGGTGGAGTCCTGCATGATGTCAGATCATTCAGTGATGTACATCATCAGTGTGTAGAATAACCGAGGAGTCATGGAGAAAACACACACACACACACACACAAGTGTGTTTTGGTATCCTTATGGGGACCGTCCATTGACTTCCATTGATTTTAGTAACTAGATTTATACCTAACCCAAACCCTTTTCCTAACCTTAACCATTACTGATCTATAACTAACCCTAAGACTAACTAAAACTCTATTCACACCATACCTATAAACCTAACCCCTAACCCTAAAAAGGGGAGTCCCCCTCATGGGGACCAGGCTTTCGGTCCCCACAAGAACCCTCGGACCCCAGAAAGATAGTAAAAGTCAGGAAACGGGTCCCCAGGAGGTCAGAAATACAAACCCACACACACACACACACACACACACACACACACACACACACACACACACACACACACACACACACACACACACACAGAGTTTAGCAGTAAATTTCAACAGTGTGTTGAGTTTAACTGGAGTTTATAGGATCATTTAAAGCATTTATTAGTGCCATTATGTTAGATTACACTTGTTGAATGACAGAAGATGATTACAAGATTTATAAAACTCTATAAGTAAAAATGTGGCTCAAGAACAAATTGTACGATTGTATTTTTCAGTTCAGTAGATACAGGAAATGGTAACAAACCACTGAGAAAATGGACAGGGACAGTCTTCATTTTTAGACACTCAAGCTTTTTATATTTTTAAAAGATTATTTTGTAATTTTACTAGTTCTTATTTTTGATTCTTTTGGTTGGGATAGGTTTTTACTTCATTAAACACTATATTAGCACGGGAACAGAACACTGGGATGATTCATGTTAAAATATTAGACTTTGTATTACAAACGAGAAAAGGGACATTTATTTTTTGAGTGACTTGAAGTGTTTTGTAAAATACTCCCAAAGATGTAGGAGATTTCATGGAACATTTATGGACAAAACAAAAAGAATAGAAGATATTTTTGTCCATGTTTGTGTGTGAGTGGATGTGTAAGATGTGCACTTGTGTAACAGCCATGAGGGAAACAAATAAAGACAGAGTGACAGGTTAAGATCTGAAGAGAAAGTTGAGATTCTCCCTGCATGCTGCAGCAGCTCGAAGCTTCAGGCTGCCTGGAGCGGACCTGTCCGCTGCTGTTATTACTGCACACGACCCCTGTGAGGGTGTAGTGACCTGGTCTGAGACCCCTGACCAGGTCCTTGCAGTATTCCTTCAGATGCCAAAATGTGTCACTCAGAGAAAGAGTCCTGTCAGAGGAGATTCACTGCACGCATGAATAAAACTATTCAGCTCTGCCAGCAAAAAAATAGCACAAGAAATTATACATGTCATACAAATTTACTCCTGTTTGAACACAACTTTATAAATTAAGTCATTAAATCATAAATTAATTCCATATATTCTGATTTTTTAGTTGTTTTTTTGTTGTTTTTCATATATTTTAGTTTCAACAAGAGTTCAGTTTAAACTAAAAAAATCCAGAATAAAATAAAAAATGAGAAACTGAGCTGTAAATATGTGTATTTTCTTCCATGTGGAGTCCCAAAATATATATGAAGAAAATGTCATGTGAACATGAAAATGGATTCATGCTGCACCATGTAGCATCTCATTTGCCGCCCTGAACATGGCTGTGAAAATGTTGAGAATGTATCTGTAACTACTTCATGTGTTTGTGTGTGTGCTGCCGTTGCTTTTAGCTCCTGGTGTCACCACGCCTGAGGTCCTGCTGCAGGGAAGACTTCCGCCTGTCTTCTTGACTCAAGGTAACAGCAAAAAGCCCCTAAATGAGTCTCTCCGTCTGTCCTCTTAAAACTCATTATCTCTCTGATTTGGAACTCGCGTGGGATAATTCTGTGTAAAGGAACTGGAAATAAAAACAGCTGCCTAAAGCTGAATAAATTAGCACAGAAATATTGGAGTACTGATGTAAAATGTGCACTATTTAGAAATAAATATATTACATTTATTGATGGCACCCTCTAATGCTGAATAACAACCAATAATGTTACACATTCACAGAAAACCAAATCAGCGTCAAACTACACCTGACGTCAAACTGCTCTTTCTGCTCCTCCCACTCACTTCAGGAATTTCAAGTGTTCAGTGGATGTTTTTCACTGTGTTAATATTTAAAACCGTCTCCTGAAAAGCTCGGCCTTGAATGCACAACTTGCTGAAACTCTGTCATTGTTGCTGCACCACAGTGTTTGGCAGCTGACACGACCATGAAGCAAAACTCAAAGCTTATCGAACACAAAAGCAGCTGGAACTTTGCTCAATCTGATTCCAAGAACCAAAAGGTCTCACAGCTGACAGTAAATGTTGACAGAACTGATAGTAGTTCTGCAGAATAGAACTGCAAATATTATATTTATGAAGCAGAACTGAGAAGGAGAACTTGGGATCAGAATTATAAGTTTTCCAATATACAGCAGCCTCATTTAAGTTAAAACTGAGAGCCACTTAACCTGAATGTAAAGATTCTGGTGATCACACAGAAAATCAATCATCCATGTTATTATGACTGAAAGTTTAGGTTGTTTCTGTGAGGAAATCAGGTGAAAAATCATTGCTGCACTTTAATAAAAGGAACTTTGTACAAAACGAACAAACAGAAACCCTCAAGTGACCTTCAGCTTATCAAATGAAACAAAGATGGAACTAACCAACAATTAATACTGGAGGAAACCAAATGATAAACATCTGCTTATCAATAGATTCTCATTTTCAAACATAATAAGAGAATTATTTACTGATTCTAATATTTAAATGAGAGACTTGTGTTTTTCTGAAATGTTTTGATAGAACATTGAAGATCTTAGTCTGAGATGTAGTTTTTTTACGACAATTCAAAGTAAATTAACTCTGAATTCCTCTAAATCAGGGGTGTCAAGCTCCAGGCCTCGAGGGCCACTATCCTGCATGTTTTAGATGTTTCCCTGCTTCAACACACCTGATTCTAATCCTCTGCATTTCAACAAGTGCTGCAGTAACCTGTTAACGACTTGTTCATTTGAATCAGGTGTGTTGAAACAGGGAAACATCTAAAACATGCAGGATAGTGGCCCTCGAGGCCTGACTTTGGGCACCCCTGCTCTAAATGAAACCAAAAAACTGCTGCCGTTCAAGTCCCAAAAAGAATAAACTGGAATCTACAGAGAGCATTGAACCAACAACCTGCTAATGAATAAGAGAAAAGGTCTTATTAAAAGAACAATGGCTGCCATTGTGTTTAAAGATGCTCTAATCAACACATAAAATGTTTAAATACCCAAATAAGATGTTTAAAGAATGTTTTATTTTCCACTAAAAACTTGTCGAGCTTGAAAAAATCAGGAGGCAATGAGGAGAAACGGGTATTAAATGCATGAACTTTAATTATTAGTAGGTCATATCACAATTTTATCATGTTTGAAACATGAATAACAAAATGAAATTACAAAAAGTTCGACTTGCACAACAAAAACAAACAGCTGTAATGTTTGTTGGCCACCAGCTGGCACACAAACACAGTGAGTGTTTAGCAGGTAAAAACAAATTCATTTCATTGTAAATAATAACTGCAGCATCTGTAAATAATTTGTGACTCAAAAAACTTCCTAATACGTAAGCTATAAGTGTTAAATTATGTTTCCTGAGTTGAGGACAAATATCTTGTCTTCAGATTTTTAAATGAGATTAGTTATTTGGGTTATCGAAGCTTTAATAAATATAGAAAAAAGTTAAGGACAATTTTCCTGAAGGGGATTTGATTTTAAAATCCCTCTGCTGTGCATGTTTTTATACAAATCTGTGAGCTTCAAAAAAGCCTCTATGTATAGACGTCTTCTGCAGGAGGATATGAAAGAGAATCTATTCAGAAAAATGGAATTTCATGGTGTTTTCTCTGAATACTACTGCAGTGAAAAGTAAATCAAGCCAACAGCTCAGAGGCCACAGAAAAATGGATCAATCAGTCGGGCAATCAGTAAGTCATTTGACACAGTTTCCCTGTGATCTCACCTGAGGCAGTGCCAGAGTCTGATTCATGTGCACGTTTTAAGATCTTATATAAAGAGAGTGGGCAGATACACACAACCAAAAAGCAGAGAGAGCTCAGAGAAGAAACACAGCCTATAGAGACTGATTGCTCTTATACAGCGCACGTTAAAGCAGTAAAATTGTTTTGTTGTAAACAGTCGAAAGGTTTTTTTTTTCATCTAAACATCATGCATTAAAATGCATCTATAATGCAGTTTGTTTGTGCCTAATTTTACAGAGCACTCAAATCTCAAAACACAAACAATAAAGTATTTAGTTTCTGTTTATGGTGATAACAGCCTTTTACGTTTCATGTGACTCTGTTCAGCCACTGAAGGAACATTCAGTCTGGTTTCAGCCACCAAAAAGAAAAGCACCAACAGTTTTGTCCATATTTGTATAAAATAAAAAACACTATCTGTCAGACCGTGAATAAAACTGTGTATTTAACTCATACTTTCTGTTAGTTACTGGATAATATGTTTGTCACAAACACAAGCAGACACACACTTTCTCCAGTCGTCACTTTATTTGTTTTGCTGCTAAAACTGAAGTTGAATCTTACAGCTGTTTTCTGCTCCTGTATTAAAAACCACTTCATGAACACGGGATGGATTTCACTTGGATCCATCTCTATTAACCTTTGTTGTTTTGGAAGCGAGTGACTTCTCCAGAGCTGCAAACAGTCCAAATGACTGAGAGACATTTGATCCTGACTGAAGCGTTCTAGCTGACAGCTTTGTGACACCTCAAACCGTTTTGGTGCTTTACTGACCCCCAAAAAATGTAAATGAATAAATAAAAGCACAAGAATAAATGATAGGATTATTTCTGCATCAAAATGATATTCAGAGCTTCAAAAGATTTTTTGCCTGAAAGTTTTAAATTAAAAAAAGTTTATAAAGTGCAAAGAATAAATATAAAAGTTGATCAGTAGAAGCAAGTTGTTGCTGACATACAGACTAACATCTTTAGAAAGAGATCTTGTATTTAACTATAACTTTGTTGTTGTTTTTTTTTTTACTAGGGTCACTCTCCAGTCCTGAACATGGTTTCCTGATTATTCTTCACATCATTACCTCTCAAAGATTTTAAGCAATCTGGGCCATGAGCGCTCTTCTTCCTAACAGCAACGTCTCAGGGAGCACAGCAACTCTGCTGATGACTGAGAGTCTGTTTAACCTGACTGCTGCAGCTCAGGAAGGATACGGGTCGGACCAGTCGGCGCCACCACTCTGCACTCTCTGCTGCTGCGGGGTCCTCAATCGGACCCTGGCTGTGGCCTTCATGGTCAGCCTGTTGTTCGCTATTGTGGTTGGAAACGTGGTCACACTTACAGTCTTTGTACAAACAAGGCAGTCGAGAACACCTCAGGGATACTTGAAAGGTGAGTTATTTTACAGTTTCATGGCAGGAAAAACGTTTGTTTTAAATCATTTCAACATCTGAATTTTTTTTTTTTAAATCCAGTTACCAGATATTACAGAAAGACTGAAACAACTTCTGAAATTTTAGCATTTTTAAGTAATTTATATAACATAAAAAATCTGCAAATGTTACTTATAGTCCTCTTTTTTAAAAACTTAAAAAGTGAAACAAATCTGAACCAAAACAGTCTTTGTTTATAATTATATAAAGATTATGTTGCTGTTTTGGTATCAACAACAGTAAAATCTTATTGGATGTTCTTTTTCAGTCTCCCTGGCCATAGCCGACATGATGGTCGGAGTCGTTGTGGTTCCTTTCTCGGTCTACACTGAAATCTCTCTGATGGTGAACAACGTTCCTCCCGTTTGGTTCCAGGCCAGCGCCACCACCTCCTCTTCCTTCCACAGTGCACCAGCGAGCACTTGGCAGCCCTGCATGCTGATTGGTCCTGTTTTTGCTGGATGCACGTTTGTCTCCATCAGCACCATTTTCCTGATGACTCTAGAACGCAGTGTGGCCATCCTGTGGCCGTTCCACAAGGACGCGCTTGTGACAAGAAGACGAACACTGTTCCTCATTCTGCTCTCCTGGGCGGCCAGCTTCCTGCTGGCTCTCGCTCCTCTTATCTTCAGTCGCAACTTTACTTTGGAGTACAATGAGTGCAGCCGTATGTGCAACTACACCCCGCTGTTGTTTGAAGGTCAGCTCCCACCTGACGCCAACATCCTGTTGCTTTTCCCAGCATTCGACTTCACACTTCTTGGTGGCACTCTAGCAGTTAATATAGTGTCTTTCACCAGCATTCGAAGGTACACCAGAAAACGCAAACTGCTCTCAGAGGGAAGTCTGAGTGATGGAGGAGGAGGAGGAGGATGCTCTCACAGACCTTCATTTTCAGACATCAAGGCTGCAAAGACGATTGGCATACTGACATTTGCCTTTACAGCATCTTTCTCTCCTATTGCAGTGTTTGTGCTGGGAAATGTAGTGGGACACACCTGGTGTAACTTTTCTTTTTTCGCCTTCTGGATTCTAACAGGAAACAGTTGTTGTAATGTCATTATCTACAGCGTGAGGGACCACCGCTTCAGAAAGGGTGTAACTCTGCTCTTTCAAAGAGAACAGTCCCCCCCACATGGCGAGAAGACCTGAAGACTTTTGATTTGTTCTAAGGAAACAAGCTGTGGCTCATAGTTTGAGTTACTTAAAAAATGTGTTACTCACTTAATTTGTGAGAAGATTCTTTTCTGATGTTAGCAGAGTGTAAAACACAGAACGGGGAAACAGCCAGTCTGAGCTTTGCTCATGGTCACACCTGACACTTACATGCACGTTGGGAGTTTTTGACGGCTTTGAGTTCAGGTGTGAATGCACCAAGAACAACCTGTGAATCAACCTCTTACAACTGGCAGCCTGAAAAGGAACATGTACAACTACTTAACTCATGTCCCCTTTTTGATGAAAAACAAAAGCCCGTTTGGAAAAAACACCAGCAAATAAAATAAAGTTATTCAAAGTGGAATTACAGAATTTATGATAATACTCAGGGTGGGTCCTGAGTTAAAAACAAGGCTGATGTGAATTTAAACCATGTTCAACACAAAAATTTGATGTTATTTAATAAAAATGTTGATTTTAGTGAAGTGGAGTGTTGAGATGTTACTTGACTTCTAGTTGATTTGCAGAATTGTCAGTTCACTAAAGACTAATCAGCCATGAGGCCAGAAAAAATAAAATCAGGTCAGAACTGCTTAAAAGTGCATCTTTCTAAATAAATACTTGATGCAAGCTGTTAAAATGAGGCCAGTATTACTGAGGAAAGTATAATTACCAAACTGTTTCCATTTTTAACACAGTTTAAATCATTTTAACACTAACAATATTTTTCATCCCTTGAGTTATGCTTTGAGTCATGCATTTAATCTCACGTCTGCTCGATGAAATCATTTATGATTATGACCCACTGACAAATTAACATGTTAAAAACATGAACTTGGTGCGTGAAGTAACAGTTTGTGTGTCATGAGCTTTTTATGTATTTTCAACAGGTATAGAATTATTTTACTTGTTTGTTTGCTTCTGTAAAAAAAGGCCAAAAGTAAAACAACAAATTATTGTTTTTGGCGATTTTGAGCGTTATGCAGGGGTCCGAGGCAGTTGCCATGCAATTGGTGCAGAGGGATTCAGGATTAGATAAAAAAAAATACACAGATACATACATATATACAGAATGCAATGATCTACAGATTGTATGAATCCATATTTTATTCTGAATAGCAGAAACAACATAAATTGATATTTTACCATAGAAAATATTAGCACATTTTGAATTTGATGGCAGTGTTACATAAACAAATAAAATAAATACAGTAAATAAATAAGAATTAGAACTGGGTGGTATTTAACATTGTGTAGCATCTTCTATTCTTTAAACATCTGTCTGAAAACATCTGGGAAGCCAGGAGACCAGCTGCTGGAGGTTTAAGAGAAGAATTTTGTCCCCTTTCTGTTGGATGCAGGATTCTAGCAGCTCAACAATCCCGAGACTACATGACTTGATTTCTGGTTTCATGAGGCAACTAATGTTTTCTATTAGTGAAAGAACTGAACAGCAGGCAGGTCAGTTCAGCACACAGATGCTTCTCCTGCTGTGATGGATGCAGTATGTGTTTTAGCATCATCTTGCTGAAATATGCAAGACCTTCCCTGAAAGAGATGTTGTCTAGATGGGAGCAGATGTTGCTCTAAAACGTTTTTGTACTTTTAAACATTGATGATGTCTTTCTCTATAGGCACTAGCACAACTTTATACCTTCAGAACTGCAGGTTTTTAAACTGTCCACTTATAACAAGCTGAACGATACCTCTCTGTCCAGTCAACAAGACACAGCACTCATAGATGTCAATGTTAATTTCTAATGTTGACCAAATCTGGACAGAGAACAGTTTCCACTTCATCTCAGACCATTTTAAATTAACTTTGGTCCAGAAAAGACGCTGATGTTTCTGGATCATGTTTGTATTTGGCTTCTTCTTTGCATGATCCATATTTAACTGGTGTTTATGGATCACAGGTTGAACTGTGTTGATAGATGGTGACATATGAAAGTGTTTTTGAACCCATATAATTCTGTCCAGCAGAGAATAACATTGTTTATAATGCACTGCTTCCTCAGAGCCCACTTATGATGAGCATCCAGTTTTGACCTTTGACCTTGTCCCTGTTGGACAGATTCTTCCTGATTCTCTGGATCTTTTGATAATATTATTCTCTATAGATGGTGAAATCTTTAAAGTTCTATATTTGGAACATGTTTCTCAGATTATTTAACAATTTTGGAGGCAGTTTGTCTCAGATTGGTGAACGCCTGCCCATCTTTACATCTGAGAGACTCCGCCTCTCTGAAATGCTCCTTTCTGAGATGTTTTTCTTCCATCAAATTCCAAATGAGCCAAAACTTTCAATGAAATTGTAAAATATCTGTTTCAACATCTGTGTGTGTTGTTTATATTCTATTGGGGATTAAATATGGGTTTATGAACTTTCTATAAAAATTTGAAAATGAAGAAAATGTCTTCATTTTGTTGTTGTTTTTCATCTTTTTTGCATTTTATACATCAACTTAACTATTTTGAAACTGGGGTTGTATTGTTTTGCATAACAACTTAGTCATTGTTTAAAGTTTACTGATGCTGCTAATTTTGGATTTCTAGCTCTTTCCTCTTTTTACCGTTTGTATTCTAAACTACCTGCTTTTTAGCTTAAATTTCACATTTAGCATTAGAAAAAGTTTTAATAATCCCTTCAAACTCTCCCCAAGTGACGTGACGTGAGCTAAATTTTACTTTCGACCACATTCATATTTTCTCATGTAAATCCACTTTTATTTCATGGTTATGCAAGAATTCACAGATAAAGACCAGATTCAAAACAGTTTTTCACTTCATGCAGCAAAATTAATCACTGATCAGTTGTTTTATCTTGTCATTATTAAGTTAAAAGGTTTCATGCCCAACTAGTGGCATCAATGCTTCCTGTAGGATCAAGGTTTTTAATTCACATTCTTAAAGGATCGATTCATATTCACAGCCTTACGTTGCTTGTTGTGTTTATAAAAGAGTAACCACAACTGTAAACTTAGACTTTTTACTGTTCTTGTGAATTATATCATCATAGAGAACAGACAATCATTTTTGTATGATTTGGCGGAAACAAGAGTTTACAACCGAACTGTCGAGGAGTTATACATTATCCATCACAGGGCTTTACACTCACTCACACTGAGGATCTGTTTCGTGTCACCAACCTAACAAGCATGTTTGTGGTCTTTTGGAGGAAACAGAGTTCCTGGAGAAAACCCACACACGCACAGGGGAACAAATCTGTGCAGAAAAGGCTCCATCGTGTTTCAAACCCAGAACTATCTTGTTGCGTGGCAACAGCGCCGACCAGCTGATCCACTGTGCAGCTCCCAATGGACAAAACAGATGTGTACAATTTCTAACATTATTCTCTAAAATCAACAAAATTGTACAATTTACCAACAATACCAAATTATAATCAAATGATTAATTTACCTGATTCCAACCAATTTTTGTTAGATATTAGTTTATATTAGAGTCAGAGTTATATTAAATTCTGACTGTTATTGACAACATTTTTTGTATTGAATTGTCCAAGGTTTTGGGGTTTTTTTTGGCTCGTATCTGAAAGTGATCGGATTTTGAATTTTCAATAATCCAAATGTAACTTAGAGGCCATAAATTTAATCATATTTATTAATAGATTAAACTTGTTAATACATTATTAATAATTGTCATGAATAATGATGCAGCCTGGAACCATGTTTGTTTCTGGTGGCCCATTTGTGTGAGACCTCTCTTATTTGTTTGTTTGGTTGGTTGGTTCCAATAAATGCTTGTTTTTTTACTTTTATCTTGTGTTCTGAGTGATTTTTGTTTCTGAGTAATTAAACTGTGGCACAAAACTCTATTACAAAACATGTATTTGGTTTGGAAAACTGCCAAGTTTATCTCTGAAGTTAATAACCTGAAAAACATTCTGAAAATGTCAAACTGGTCAGTCTTTTAGATTTTTAAAAACCATTTGGAAATTTTTTAAAACATGTTTTACTTTTATGAAAAGCATATAAGAATATAAGTTTGTAACATTAATATTCTGATTGATTTTGTCCTCTGAAACTGACCACAAACAACAGCTGAAACCTTATTCTGACGTGATCCCATAAAACATCAGATTTCACTCTTTATTTCTGACTGTATTTGTGAAACAAAGATATCAAAATAAAACTTAATGAAAAGCAGGAAGTCTGAAAAACATACAATGTAGAACTCTTACAGGATGTACCAGCTCGCAACAACAAATGACAAAATGTTTGATTGTACAAGGAGTGTTAGTTTAAAGATAGACTGAGAAAAACTCATTTGCAAGTAAGCAAAAAAACATTCCTGAGGGTTATTTGTTAGTCAGAATAATTTACATTTGTGTAAATCTCTTGTGATGCAGTGCACGACTCGAATGGCTCATCCAGTCACATCGGGTAGTTGAAACAGAGAAATTTGTTTTTAAATTTAAGATGGTGTATGAATAAAGAATTCTGAGAGATAAAATAGAGATTACTTGTCTCTGTTGGAGGATTTACTAGACAAAATCTTTGTTTTTTTGTATTACAAACGCTGTACATCTCTAGTCGGGACAACCACACAACAAGCACATGCACACTAACGCCGCCAGCGAGAGACGGATGATAGGTCAGAGAACTTTACAGCCTCAGCAAGGTTACATATTGTTGCTTGTCCTATTTATTTTCATCATCTCTCATTTCACTGCCCTAATGAATTTTTAATTGTCTCTCCAAGGTCTGGAGGCAAAAGATGTGTGTCAGAACCAATAAAGCACAGAGACCACCTGTGGCTGATGTGTGTTCGGCTCGAAAGAGGAAAGGGCAAAGGCAGAGATGCCTGAGAGGGGTGAAAGGGCGGGGCGGACTTTATAGTGATACTGCTATTTTTTTCTACAGGAGCAGCAGCCGGTCACGTCCGCTCCAGATTTCCAGGAGACAAACTAACCTACAAGTAGATAAAACTCAACTGGGAATTCCTCCTCTCTGCACTTTAATGACATTCGGGGCTGAATTTTGTTTTCTGTTAAAGAAAAAGTAAATAAGTGTGGTGTATTTCCCAATTTCACTGAGCTTTATGCACCAAACCTTTCGATTCTTTTTCAGCGTTCAGTTCATCGTCTGCAATGTGGGATCTTCTTGAAACCTTTCAGAGTTTCATGAAAGAGGGACTAGAACCTCTAACCTTCTTGCAAAGAACTGAAAAACTCTCCAAGGTCTCTAAAATATAAATTTTAACCTGCTAAAGAATTTAATTGAATCTTCAAATTATTTAAAGTAAAAGAAGGATCCACTGTCAAGAGAATCACCCAGAAGTGGAGACAGTTTTAAAAAGCTGCTTTTTGTTCAGGACTGGAACCTCCTGCATATTTAGAAAAAGTAATAATAACGGTAATTTCATTAAAAACTTTTTTTCAGGTTATCGTTTCAGTGTTTTGGACAAATTGTGGAATTGTTTTACTGAAGTATTATTATAAAAGTACAGTTATAGTTGTTTATATCAGAAGAAGTTGCTTATACTATGATATACATTTTCAGTTGGAAACGCACTGAATTGGTGCGTACAACACGTGTGTGTCATGCTTTATTTATGTCTGGGCCGAGAGGGACTTATGGCATAATTGCAAACAAATTTTGATAATGTAAATGTTCTTATTTAGTCACAAAATCTCTTAATTTTATCTGCATTTGTTGCAAATTTACCCAGTTTATTCACAATGAGGTTGCGAACATCTCCAAAAGTTGTTTCCTTTTTCTGAGCAACAGAAAATAAATTGAGAACAATTCCAATCAGCAACTCGGTGAATATTTTAATACATTCGTCTTGCACATTTCTTAAATGTGACTCAAGAGGAAATAAAGAACCCAAACAAATATGCTGAGACTTTTTGGAAACTCCCTCTCACATGCCCTTCATCCTGAGAGCATGAGTTACTATAATTTCATTGTCATTTCACTAAAAGCTTTGACAATGTGAGGCCACTGAAACATAAAATCTGAAGCTGAACAAGAAAAATATTTTGGTCTAAGTAAATTAAATGATCTCTTAAAGGAAAATCTAAAATAATCCCAGATTAAATGGAAAAATTACTTCAGATTATTGATTTACAGTTTGTAAATAAAGGTCAAGAAAAACCTGCAGCTGAATAAGATGTTTTTGACAGAAGTGAAATATTCTGATGAAAATGTAGTTCAGGTTTATTTTCCAAAAGCACAAAGTAACATTTTACTTTGAAAAAACAAAGAGCCCAAGAATCATTACAGACAAAAAACATTTAAAATAATGGAAAAGTAAAATTGACAGAATTCCACTTTCACTAATTTATTACACAAAGTGTTTTGTGTTGTCAGTCTATCATTAGACAACCAAAAAAATAAAGTTCAGTCTCAGTGACGAGGATCAATTATGTAAAACACAGAGGAAGTGATTCTTCTTAAATGAGATAATACATCATGTGTCCAGGGCCACAAAACATCTGTTTTATATGATTGAACTGCGTTTCCCTGACCATCAAGTGTTCACCTTTAATTTGTTCTAAATATTTTCAGAGAACACAAATGAACTGAAACACATTGTAACATCCGTGTTCTTCATGAAGTGTAGAAAGAAACAGAAAACAGGATAAGATGATTGAAGTTTGTAATTTAATGCTTGTGACAGAAAAGATAAGAAAGTCCTTTGAGAATCTGACAAAAATAATATTTCTTTCACGATTCATTTATGTCTTTGAGTCCCACGTCTTACACACGTGTCAGTGTGATTATTCACTCATGATCACAGTCTCCCCGGTGATTCTACCTGCCCTGAATCAGACCTCATGTTGAGTGAACAGACTGATGTCAGATCTACCTGGAGTCTCTGCTTACGTTGTCTGCTATAAATACACATCTGCACAACTTATATAAAGTCACCACAATGAACCTGCTGCACTTAACTTGAGTGTTTCTATCGCTGCATCCAGCTCTCGTGTAGTGTTTTAATATTTATCACCCGAGTTTTACTGAGTCTGAAGCAGGACGTGTGACGACATTCAAGCTATTTTCAAAAACAGTTGAACAACAGACTTCAAGAAATTATTTGAAAAGTATTATAAAATTGTTCGGAAAGAAATGAATGTAAATTTGAATCTCTCTGTTCATAAAGATAATGATTTTCATGGTTTTATCAGACTGACAGAAACAACCTTTTATAGGATTGACTGACAGTTATCTCTTTATATTTCAACTTCTTTTTACATCAATTCAAAATAATAATTGCTTGGTTTTACTTCATGACTGAGAGTAAGCTGCTAGTGTGTGTGTGTGTGTGTGTGTGTGTGTGTGTGTGTGTGTGTGGGTTTGTATTTCTGACCTCCTGGGGACCCGTTTCCTGACTTTTACTATCTTTCTGGGGTCCGAGGGTTCTTGTGGGGACCGAAGCCTGGTCCCCATGAGGGGGACTCCCCTTTTTAGGGTTAGGGGTTAGGTTTATAGGTATGGTGTGAATAGAGTTTTAGTTAGTCTTAGGGTTAGTTATAGATCAGTAATGGTTAAGGTTAGGAAAAGGGTTTGGGTTAGGTATAAATCTAGTTACTAAAATCAATGGAAGTCAATGGACGGTCCCCATAAGGATAACAAAACAAACATGCGTGTGTGTGTGTGTGTGGGGGGGGGGGGGG
>SSNP01000050.1:2448319-2512747 GCA_006937955.1 Pachypanchax playfairii
GGGGGGGGGGGGGGGGGGGGGGGTGTAGCTTAATTTACTGCTCTTCATTTGCTGAGATGGATGGACGGATGGACGGACGGATGAATGGATGGACGGACGGACGGGCGAACGGATGAATGGAGGGACGGACGGATGATCTCATTGTGTTAAAATGGTGCTTAAGCTAAATTTACAAAATGATACAATAAATGTTGATACAAAAACATAAATAAATGTTTGAAATGTTTCATCAGCAGATTCAGACTGTTACTGACATCACATCACTGCTAAATCCCAGTAAACTTTATTTAACTACATGACAGAGTGAGAAACATTTTATTTCCTTCAAAATGTTCAAACAACATAAAAGTCACTCTCTGTTTAAAATGAACATTTTTTTAATGTTTTAAACTAAATCCGTTAAAAATATATATTTTTAAATGCTTTTAGAGGATGATTCCTCCGTAACAAGGTGTCCTTGTTTCAGTGCAGTTGTTTCGGGATGCACACTCATCAGTGGTAATCAGTGCTGGCAGGGCGGTGTGTGTGTTATCACTCTGTTTGCCTCCATCACACCTGTGACTTTCTGTAGCCTGAAGCATCACTAGCTTTCATAACGACCATCTGCAGGACAACAGTGGTCTGCACCCATCAATCACTGCAGACACACAGCTCTCATAGGTTCAAACAGTCATATCAGACAAATCGTTAAAAAAAAAGATACATTTTTATTTTGTGCATTTATTGATCAAACAGACATGAGCTAATAACTAATCTGGTATAAATTGTTTGTTTCTTTGTTTCAGGCCCTGAAAGGACTTTTAATTCACTCTCAGTTGTGTTGAAGCAGGGAAACATCTAAACATGCAGGATAGCAGCACTCGAGGTCTAGAGATGCCTCCTCTTATGAGACAATATGAATACACAGTCTATTCATTGATTAATACATTTATTTTTAAAACTTGCTGTAGTCTTGACCCGATGAAGACAGAAAAACCAGTTGTCCCTGCTTTAAATTTGTCCACTTGGTGCTGCAGGCTTTGTTTGCATGGAGAGAAGTCATGTATGAAAAGGCGGGTGTGGTGACGTTGGTGCCCACTGTGACATGACGGTTTCCTGACGTCCCTTTTCCCCTCCAATTTGAGGAAAAATATTACTGTTTCACAGAATCACCAAACCTGACTGTGTCAACTGCAACATCACAAAAAATCTCTAGTTCAAAAGTTTATTTCACCTGCTGCTCTCATGGCATTTTTATTATTATTTGACTAAGAAAATAGCAAGAAAACCAACAAACGGCTACTTTGCATGTTATTTATTTCAATTTAGATCATATGATATTTTAAGACTCAAACAAAACTAACATTTGCTGTCAATTCTTTTAACTGAGCACATTGACTTCACTTATACTAAAACACTTGCATTTAGATGGTGGATTATAAAAGTTCTGACAGTCTTAATGCATTTGTCTCATTTTAACTTGCCCTGCTATCCTCAGAGTAAATATAACTTGACTCAAACATCCAAACATCATGGAGTCATGGTTTGGATTCAAGAGGAACATTTCTGCCTGTTTGGCTGACTGAAGCTGACAGGCTCACAGATGTCCTTCCTCTTCCTCCAGGCAAAGTAAAAAACCTCAGACCGCACCTGCAGCACTCAAAGTTGTAAAACTGTGTCTGGCTGACATACTCTTTGCTGTCCATTTATGTGATTTAACATTTTTTGGCTCCTGATTTCATTTATTTTTTATCTATAAGGATTTTCTTGTGATTTTAATTTGGAGGGGTTTTTGTTTATTTTCCCATCAGCATGTCTTTTGGTTCCCGTTGAGTTTTTATTTTAATGTCAGTTTCACTTTGTTCCTGTATGTTCTCGTCTGATCAGTCTGCTGATCTCTCAGTATAAGTGCTCCTATAAGTCCAGATCAGTTTGTCAGATCTCTGTTAAACCTGGTCCCATCTCCTCATGCTTCCAGTGTTTCCATTATATTCTTATTTCTTGTATTAGTCATCAGCTCTTTTGTTTTAATTTTGCATCAGTTCCTCCACTCAAACCAGACAATAAATCAAGTCTGTGACATCCAAAGGAAGATGTAAATGGTAAATGGTAAATGTCCTGTATTTGTATAGCACTTTTCTAGTCATTCAGACCACTCAAAGCACTTTCACACACAGATGTAAAGAAAATATATATACATTCAATTTGAAGTGGACATATATTTTGTATGGAATTGTGCAAATTATGAGGAACCTGAAGATAAAACTACATTTATAGTTATATTTGTACATAAATAAATAAATTTTGTAAATAACATAATTAAAAATCATGTTTTTTAATCACAAGGATTCAACAAAATCAAAGTGACAGTGTAAAAAATGTGCAAAGTGATCACAACATCCTCAAAGTAAAGTAAATAATTTAGAGTTAGAAAATCTCTATTTAAAAAATGTATTTAAAAGATTTGTTGGTATTAATTTGATTCTTGTTAGACGTGTAGAAAAAACCTACTGCTGTACATTTCTGAATTATTAAATAACCTGTGCCCTTATTTTTTATTTAACTTATAAATATTTCAGGTTAATCTAGACTGTTCAATCCAAAGAATCCTACAGTTTCTAAGTTTTGAAAATCAGATCCTTGGTTTAAAAGTTATGTATAAACACACCTCTTGGTCTTCTAGGTGAATGAAAAGGGAGCAGCTGCAGCCAAGCAAGCAGTGGAGATTACAGCAGCAGGTCTAATTTGAATCCCTTCAGATTCTTATTTGTTAAATAATGCAAAGGTGTAGAGTTTTATCTAAAGCTTTGTAAAACTTGTTTGATTGTTTTTGTAAAAACATCAACTAAATATTTTATTCAATTGAGCTGATTTCAGTTTGTAAATGTTTAATAAACTTCTGGGTGAAAAGTTAAATCAGAGTTTTAGCTTCTGCAAGCCTTTAATTCTCTGAAATGATTCCAGTGTTCTTATAGCTATCTCTGTGTTTTATCCTTAAGAAGCCGTGTGATCTCAAGCGTTTGGCAGTTTGATCTTCATTTCCTCTCGAGAATCTTCATACTGTGTATTTTTCTTTTATTTTCCTGGTTCTGCTGGTTGAGATAAGCCTCCCCCACTGCACGATGCTGCCATCATCGTGCTTTAAAGATGGATGTTGTTAGATGGAAAGCTCCGCTCTCACCAACACTCTTTTGTTTCTGACAATAAAAAGAAGCTTTTTGCAGCTTCAGTGGTTTTAGGGATTTTTAAGGATTTTGCTTCAGTCAATTTTCAAATGAAGGTTTTAGGAAATCATTTAGTTTCAGCTAAATTTGCTCCGTCTCAACACTAAAATGACCGTGTGTGTGTGTGTTCATCCCCTTATTAATAAAAACAACACATCCTGTTATATGTTTCTTATATGTTGCAATACAGCTAAGGCTAATAAACATAAATACAGTCTGTAAGAATGTTTATTTCAGTTAAACCTTTGCAGACTGTAAAAAATAATAAAATGTACATCATTTTGTCTGAATTCCACGTCAGCACGTGTCCTGATTTCTTTTTCATTCAACTTGTGAGTAAATGTCAGTGATTTAAGAAGGAGGAACAGTCATTTTCTGTCATTTTTTGGAGGGTATTTTAAAGTAAATGTGTAAAAAAAGTTTCATGATTAAATTCAGAGCAGATATTTGTGTATTTAAGGTTTATTGAAATAGATGATCTTTCTTTTTTTTAGCGCTCAGATTTAAGTAAACACTCCGGGGGCGTGACGGCTGTGCCACTGCTTCCCTCCAGCTATGACAGAAGTTATTTAAGGAAATCACGTATCAAAGTGGCCATCAGTTGAGAAAGTTTTGCTTATCTGGAAGCCTTTCCTCCCCTCTTTGACACCACATATGGTTTAAAAGCCAGTGTGGACTTGGCCTGAGGAAACAGAGAAGGAAGTCCTTGTCAGTTCACAGCTGATCCTCACAGAACTGCTTCCTTTACCAGTGATGACTAATAACCACAGTCTATTCTGAGCTTCTTCTGATAGGCTAAAAGGCCATTTCAATGTGTCAATAAGTGATGAAAAGCCAAGAATATCCTGAAAAGCAGCCATCAGTTCCAGTAGGAGGTCATGATACCACTCATCTATGTGTTAAAAGAGATTTTTGATGCTGTCAGGTACAGAGTAAAGTCATCTTTAGCCTTTCAACTTTCAAAATCTCATAAAATGTCAGTCTGTGTGTTTACTGCTGCCACAGTGGTGACTTCTTCAGAACGGTGGAAAAAAGTTATCCTTGTAAAAAATAAATAAAAAGGTTTTGGTTCTTCACAGAGTGTAAACTTACTGCTTATCTCTTTTTTGCTTCTGACTTTATAAAGCCCATGTAGTTTTTTGGGTTTTCTCCACAAACAAAAATAAAACTTTCAGCTTAAATCTGAAGGAAGTAATTACTTTACAAATGTACAATCATGATGAATAACCATGACAACAAACAATATACAGCATGTCTGGTGCTAGTGTAAAAATAAACAGTGTGTTTTTAACAGACTGATCACATTTTATTCAAATGTTTATTTTCTGATTGTTGATAATGTGTTAATGGAATAATTTGTTTACCAGAAGTCAGGGATGTTTAACATGTTACATTTTTTTACAAATACCTAAAATTTAGTGATAAAAAAGTAAAAAAAACTGTTGTAAGTAACTCAAATAGGTAAAAGACAACATGTGACATCATGTCTGTAAGAGCAGAGTGAAGTAGCTTCAGTAGGTTAGATCAAAAAACAGCACAAAACAGTACATGCCCTCAAAAGTTTGATTATAAAGCATCCCAATTATACTGTTTTGGGGGTGTTTTTGTATTTTTCTGAAAATTTTGAATTTCCTGATAACACAAGACGACAACACTGAGATTTACTGAACATCTGCTGTATAAGAATAGTTCACGGACCATGAGATGCACCATGAAGTCCACATGAACTGAAGAAAACATCTCACTGTCATCTGATGTTTTTCTTCTTCAATATGGTAAGTTAGTGTAATTGTATGGAAATAAACTGCATTTGATGAAGCGATGCCGTAAACCTTGTATTTATTTTATTCAGGCAAACAGAAGAGATACCAAAACTTAGAACAACCTCTTTTACTGACTGTTTTATAGTTTGGACTCTTGCTAGCATCAAAATAAATTCAGGACTCTAGATTGTAAAATGATTCATCTTTTTTAATATCACAATAAATTCGTAAAGCTCAAATATAATACTGGCTTTAAAAACTTATTTTATAATAAAAACCGCTGACTGTCCAAATCTAAAAAACACGACGACGCCAACGTTACAAAATTTCTGAGAACTTCTGCAGCTCACGTTTGTGTAACATTCAAAATTAGAAGAAAACAGTTTTTAATTGAATTTCAACAAAAATATTCCACTACTCTTACATGTTACAATGAAACATAAATATCATTTGAGCTAATTTTTGATTTTTTAACAACAGAAATGTGTAAATAAAATCTGGTATTTTCATTTAACAACACTGACTTTCAGAGAGGTAAAGATTTTTTATTTTGCTTGTATTCGTTTTAACATTTTAAATACTCATTAGGACATTTCTTTTTACACACAGGAAAACACACTGAGAATATTTATAAAAATGAGTTGAATCATTTGGTTGTTTGTGTGCTCTTTAAAACACTAACAGCTGTTACACTGTAACAAATAATATGGATCCAAACCAGATTACAGCTTCTTCATACTGTAAATGCATCAAATAATTCTAATGAAAAAGTTAGAATAATGTGATTTACTGAAAAATGTGGTTTTATCTGAATACACTGGATGAAAAAACCCAGAATATAATAGAATAAATTACAGCTCAGCTGGTGTCTGTTGGTGTTTGTTGCATCAGTGTTCATGTTAATGTTTTCCATCAGTTTTCCTGTGATCGGCTCCGACTGCCTCAGACACGCAGCTGAAACCTTGATCCCTAAACAAACACACAAAGAATCAGATTATCAATGTGATAAGTCTTAACACACCTTGAAAAGTTCCTCCAACATCAACAATGTATGAGCAGACAGCTAAAAGTCTTTTAAACTGTGATGGACATTAACTCTGTCACCAACTTTACCAAAATCATTTTCAACTTAAAACTACTTTGTTCCTTTTTGTGTGTCTGACGGGAAAACTTCACCTAATAACAACATGAACACTAAGGGTGCATTCACACCAGCCCTGTTTAGTCCACTTGAATCGAACTCTAGTCCGCCTAAAAATGTGGGTCTCGGTTCAACTGAAATGAACTCTGGTGCGGTTTGATTGCATGTGTGAACGCAACCGCACTGGGACCGCACCAAAAGCAGGAAGTGGACTATATTGTGTAGCCGTCTCGTGTAGTCCTCTGTCTTGTTATCTGCTCATTCTGATTCCAGTGCTGCAGAATATTGATCTGGTACATTCACCAAACATAAAAAATCCCAAAACCACCAGAATCTGCTGCTAGTCCATGTTTGTTTATGTTTCACTCTCCCGCGGCAGCGCCAGGAAGTGCAGTAACAAGTATTGCAGAAACTCCACAGCGCCACCACAGGCGGGGGTGTAACATGCTCCAAAGGTTGTTTGGTTCGGTTCATAAAGTGCAGTGTGAATCCAAACCGCTCCAACTAAAAACAGCAACAATGTTGCAATTTTGGTCCCCAATCAAACCGAGTCCACCGGACTATCAGGTGTAAATACAGCCTAAAAGTTTGTTTCTAACAGGGACTCGGGAATGTAACGCTGAAATCAAAGCTGAAACAAAAGGACGCCTCCTAGTGGTGGGCTGCAGTATATGTTTTAAATCCCACCTCTTTTCGGGACGTTTCCATGGCTGAAAAATAAAATTCCACTTTAAATCTTTTTTCCAGGTGATGACTTTAGTTGATACATAGTTTTTATCTTGCTACTGGATTGTGAAATAGTGATTAATTGTAAAATGCTTTTTCAAAAACCCGTGGATGTCTCATGGTAACTTGGTGGGACTTTCAGTCCATCGTCTCTCATGCACAGACTCTGATACTAGCTGGAGACACATCGTCCATCTTTATACAGTCTGCAGTTCTTTGTCAGTGATATTCCAGTTTATGGAGCTGCACCATGATGAGTTCTTTACATAAACACAAGGTGTATAAACATATTTATTTTTCATAACTGGTACTTCATGATAACTTGACACTCACTTCAGAAGTTGTTCCAGTTCTCTCTTTATCTTTGTCACTACAGGTGGACCCTGATAGGACATCGCTGTGTAGAGCTGAACCAACGAGGCTCCAGCACGAATCTTATCCATCGCATCCTGCCCACTCTCCACACCTCCGATTCCAACGATTGGAACTTTACCTAAAATATAAATCAATAAATCTACTCTTTAATATGTACTTTCTTGTTTCTAAAGGAGAAAGACAGAAATAAGTTCAGCTGAATCAAACAGAACCTTTCGTGAGGCTGTACATTTCTTTAACGGTCCTGGTTGAAAGGTCTTTGAGGGGTCGACCACTCAGTCCACCAGTTTCAGACTTGTGTGGGTCTTGAAGTGTTTCTGGCCTGGAAATAGTTGTGTTGGTCACCATTAAACCGTCCACTCTCAGCTGTAAACAAACAACATACAGAGAAGTAAAGACAGGAAGTAGGATGCCAAAAGCAGCAGCACTGAGTCATGTGACTGTAAGCAAACACTTTGCCTGTCCTCTAATGTCCAATGAGCACAAAAGTCCAACGTCTAAAACATGTTTCCTTTCTGTTCCATTTAAATATAAAATGTTCTACGTTCCGCTCTGCTCGGATTATAAATAATCATTTGCTGTCAAAGAATAAGAGAATATGTTTTATTGACGTTGTTACCATCCCAGTCACATGCTTTATGGGAAACAGAGGTATTGTAGAGGGATGTGGGCTCACGAATACGTGACATATATTGACACACGGTGGGCAAGAATATTAAAATATCACTGATGCGTTCAGGCAAAAGAGCTTAAATGGAGATTTTGGAATGTGGGAACCTAAATATGATTTTAATGCAAGATTTGCATGAACACACAGCAAGCAAGAAGGTTCTGGGTTCGAAACCAGACCAGGAACTTCTTGCTGCATGGAGTTTGCATGTTCTCTCTGTGCATGTGTGGATTTTCTTCAGGGACTCCGGTGTGAGTGTGTGTGAGTGGTTGTTTACCCGCTACAAGAACAAATGAATGACCCTCACTAACACAAAGAACAACAGAGGTGAAACACTGAAATACATCAAAGTAATCACAAGATTTAAAAATTATACAACAACAGGTACATTTCTGAAGTAAATAGATTCCAAACCTCTGAGACAACATCTGCGATGTCTTGTTTGTCCTGGTCAGTAAGGTCAGGAGCGATTTTAACCAGCACCGGAGGTTTGTGTTTCTCCTTCAGGGCATCTCGCTCCTTCAACACCTGAGCAGATTGAATGAGTATCAGCTGAAGTTCAACAACATGTGCTGAAAGACCTAAAGACTTGTGAAAGTGATGGATCGCATCAATGTCTGAACTAACAGCCTGGTGACAAAAACACAAAGTGTCACCAAACCTTGATATAAAACCTCCGTGTGCATCATGAGGCTGAGGGATTTAAATGCACATTATAGTTTAATTTTTAGTCAAAGGGAGTTTATCACATGTTGTTGATGCAGCGTTCATTAAACCTGCCCTTGAATTTCTTTTAGCTGCAGGGGAAACTCCTTCACTCCTCACAGGGGGGTGTGTGTGGTGGTGGTGGGGGGTTCTGCAGCAACTGCACAGGCTGAAGTACGACCAACTCCAGGGAAATACAATCAATTTTACTTTACCACTAAGTAAACTGATGGCTCACAGAATACAAAGTAACACCTGCACTGGCAAATCGATCCATTTCACTTTATTGAAATCGTTCTTACGTCAACGTGATGGACAGCAAATCAATTTTTAATTTACGGACAAGTCATTCCTTCTTTTGCAGAACATACAGTGATGAAGACACTGTCGGCATCAGAGACGGACCTGTTAAACTAAAGGATTAAAGGTTTAAAGCACAGTCATCTCACTTTTACTGCTGCCTTCTTTCTACAAATAAAACTCAGCTACAACTTTTCCTTGATTTCTGTGTTCTGCATTTGTTTTCGATGGAAGGCAGTTGTGTTTTGTTATTTGTGTGCAAGTGAGTAACTTTGAGTTCTGTGTCTCTTGTGCACAGACTCTACATCCATAAAACAAATACAACAGCAACTGTTAACAAGATATTTTGTACTGTCAAATGTCGTCCATCTTTTTATGTGCTGATAACAGTAAGATACAAAGGGTCCTACTGTGCTTAACAGCTGACGGAGTTCAGCCTTTCCCTGCAGATTTCGGAGACCTGGCGTATTAGGACTGCTGACGTTGATCACCAGGTAGTCGGCCAGAGGGCCCAGCGCTCTCACCCCTTCTAAATAATCAGCTGCTGCATCCTGGGAAAGCTTGTTCTTACCCAGGTTAATGCCAAGGGGAAGGCCAGCTATAAACAACGCAACAACACACAAGCACATATAAAAACACACACAGACACATATGAAGGTTCAGATAAACAAACACAAGCTGCATCATCAGACACAAAGAGGACAGAGGATACTGAAACAAGGACATTTAAACAACTAAAATAAAGAGGAACATCAGAGGTTTTCAGTGGGAACAGTGCTAGAACCTTCTACAATGGCTCCCTGAAGAAGAACTGAGCTACAACACACTCGGGTATTAATAAAGTATTTTTGATTTGATAGCAGATTCTGTGCTTGTTTAACAACAAAATAAAACCTAAATAACATCTTTTATCAATAAACTTTATTTTTGACTCTGATGTATCAGCTTTTTGTTAGTTTACAGAACAAACCAGAAAAGTTCTACTAACATTTACTGTGTTCTTGTTGGGTTTCCTTCCTGGCACTCAGTCTCGTCTGCACTTCTGCCAAACCACAGCTGTTGAATCCGTATCTTAACAAACCAAACAAACATATAAAACATTAATTAGTGTAATAAAATATTAATTAGTTCTAAAAACAATCTTACAAGCCTTTTCAAAAGCACATTAGAACTTCAGCTTCCAAGTTCTGTCCTTTAATCCTGCTTTTTATCCAAGTTGCCCGATAAAAACGACACAAACATGTTGTTACTGTGAGACTCTGACTGGTTCACATGTAAATATTTACATCATTTTTGTTGAGGAGGCAGATCAGATAAAAACATTTTATTGTGTTTTTATAATACAAACACAGAAAAAAATATCTCATAATAAAATAAAGACAAGAGTATAAAACTGTTTCACTTCTTAATGTGACAGTTTTTCAATACATTTTACAAAGTAAAACATTCTAGCTGATTGTAGAAGCATCAGTTTTTAATGATTCCAAAATATTTATGTTAAACATTTAAAAAATTAAATTAATGATCAAATAAATGGACATTTCTTACAGGTTGTTTTGTCATTGTGACAGTTTGATTTGTTGTTATTGTTTTAAATAATATTAATGTAAATACTTAGGTCTTTTTTTAGGTGAAGTACACTGTTTGCATTTCACAGTACAAAGTTACACTTAAACTAAAGATAAATCTGTTTTAACACAACCTTAAAATACAAATACATCTATATCTTTATATATTAATAGTATTTTTGCATTATTGTTAATATTTACTGATACATAAATAAGTCAACATTTACCCTGCTTGATATTTGATTTTTAAATAATGAAATTAAATATTTGAAAGACCAGACAGTAATCTGACTCTGTTCTTGAAAGCCACTGCACTGATGCATTCAGCTGTAGTATCGTGTCTTTTCTGTGTATCTTACAGATATTCTTAATTTTTTTTTTACATTTGATGTGTTGCAGCAGCGTTGCACTGATCGGTTAGACAAAATGATTTATAAACTTCTCTCAGTATCAGTCTGTATATCTTTAGTACCAAGAACTCTCTGAAAAATTAAAAAAACAGAACTTTCAT
Source organism: Pachypanchax playfairii (assembly GCA_006937955.1). Taxonomy (NCBI): domain Eukaryota; kingdom Metazoa; phylum Chordata; class Actinopteri; order Cyprinodontiformes; family Aplocheilidae; genus Pachypanchax; species Pachypanchax playfairii. Next base: position 2,459,282 of record SSNP01000050.1, read on the forward strand.
GGCTGGAGCATATTACGTAGGTCTGTCTTTTAGCTGGGAGACGTGCTTGTTTTTTTATGCTGGAGAGTGTTTGATGTTTCTAAACATACCTGTTGATAACTGCCTGGTCTGCAGTGAGTCGAAACACACGAGGTTTTGGGTTCCCCTCCTGAGGTTTTGGAGTTATCGTCCCCACTTCAACAAAGCCAAACCCCAGTTTGTACAAGCCGTCTACAGCCTCTCCGTGCTTGTCAAAGCCTGCTGCTATCCCGATGGGGTTTCTGAACTTCAACCCAAGTACATTCACTTCCTGTAGAGACGCATCAGTGATCAGAACAAAGTCTGATTCAGTTCAGTAGAAGCAAGAAGTTCTTTAAACAGTGTGCAGGTTGCTCACCAATGATGCAGGGTCCTGGTAGCGGTTCAGTGGAACCAGGCCCATTGCGATCACTTTCACTGCCAAAATATGTGCCATTTCTGCTCCCACAATCCTTTGCAGCAAAGGCATCAGCTGGTTGGCATAGAAACGCTCATCTCCAACCACAGTGAGGTAAGAAGCAAACAAAAGTCCACCTGAGCTGATGACCTTCACTGCATCTTTGAATTTTTTCTGTAGATGAGAACATGAAAACATCTTTATAATGAGTGTGTCAGATATTCTTCCCTCTAACAAGATAATAAATCCACCAATCAGTGTCTGCACACAGTGTCTTATTACAGAAAAAAAATGATGTTTTGTCACACATCAATCTCCAAGGCGTGTGATATTTGTTGTCCTTCAACAACAAATATCTAAATTAACTCAGAGGAAACAGACAAATTCATTGTGGCTTTCAGCCAATAAATCAAACTGTATTTATGTATGTTGGTCTTTATATTCAAGCGATTTAAACTTTAATCCAAAACAGATATCTTTCATAAATCAAACACCTGGAAACTTTTTAACACATTCATACATCAACTTAAATAAATCGATCGATCGACCGACTGACACACTGACAAACAGACAGATTCAACATATTACACTGCACTGGAAACTACTGGAAAGATTTTCTGGGAAATTATAGCTGAAAGTGTTCCTAAATAACGACGATAAAACTTTTACCTTTAAGTATTTTTTTTGTCTTAAATCTGAGATGTTTAAAAGGAAACTGGTATTACTTGTCTGCACGTGCGACCCTGTTCACCGTTTCCTCTTTTCTACTTTCAAGTGAATCAAACGAGAACTCAAACATCAACAATTTTAAATCAATTTCTGTATAAAACTTTGTGATCTCAAATTACCTTCAACTGTCCCGCCATGGACACAGCTGTCATCACGTTAAAATACACCAGGCTGCACTTCCTGCACGTTACACAAACACACACGCTTGCTTCCGGTGCATCTTCTCGCGATATTTCAGTCCTATCTTTTTCAAAGATTCTTTATTTACAAACAGATGCAGTACAGAAATACAAACATTAACTCCAGTCTTGAGAAAATGGGACATAAAACAAGTAAGAGCTGTATTATTGTATTAATCTTTTTTAGGGCAGTGATGTACAAGTGAAACTCAAAGTCAGTGCTTTAAAACTGAGTGAAACTTTATTGTATTTTATCACAAGAAAGAAACATTTGGTTCAGTCTCATTTTTACAGAATGGGAAGCAAAATATTAAAAAAATCTCCAGGGAGTTTATATTATTCCTAATCATTAAACAGACTTCCTTTGTTTTGGGGGATATAGTTTGTGAGAGATTTGAATTCCTATTATACTGAGAAAGGTTGTTATTATTGTTTTGTTTACATGTTTTTTTTTTTCTATTTTCATAAAATCTCTCTTCTTTTGTTTGGATGTTTTTTAATTGTTGTCTTATGTTCAAATAAACTTATTATTATTATTATTATTATTATTATTATTATTATTATTATTATTACATGAATAAAGATTCTCTGTGAGGCATGTCAAAACATTTACTGAACTTTTTATATAATAAGTTGTTTTGAATCAACGATAGAGCAAGCAGGGGGAATGTAGGTTGGTGAGTTATGATGTTTTCAGTAATAAATAAGAATTCTTTTGGTAATGTTTTACAGTTTTGTCAAATTAAAGGAATGTGATTAATTCAATCCTGTTGAGATTTTCAAGGTGTTTTCTTTTATAGTATATAATAGTGGGAAAAATGCAGAATATTAAAATGTTTGTATTTATTTGAAACCATTATGATGAACACTGTGTAAATGAAATTTAAAAAGTTGTTTCTAGTCATTATATTAAAGGATCGCCTGAGTCACCTTGAGTGACATCACATGATTCCTTCACTTTGCATCTTGTTTGAGTGGCTGCATTGATTTTCCTAAGGAACACATGCAGAATTGTCTTTCTGGAGGAGGTTGTGTAATTTCCATATGACAGACTGGAGTTACCTTTCCCAGCTGAAGGTCCAGCAGCATTAGGTGCTTTCACCCAGCACCGTATACAACCATGGACATGTTACTTCTAACATCTATCTTTTTGTGGATTACAGCTGGATGTTGGTCTTTACCTGAAGACTCTGAGACGAGTGATAACCTTCCAGTACAGTGTGAGTTTGTTTCAAAAAATGTGTGTTTGGAGTTTGTTGAGGAGTCAAAAACCTGGTCCCAAGCCAGCAGCAGCTGTGAAGAGAAAGGAGGGAAACTTCTGAAGGTGTTAAACAGCGTAGTCAAAATTTACCTGAGCAACATCTCCAGAGAGAAAAACACCAGCCAATTTACCTGGTGGATGGGAGAAAGGGACCAAGTTGAATACAGAGAACCCTATCTAAGTAAGTAAAACACAAGTACTTTTATTTTCAGCAGTTTAATAGGATTTTTTTTATTTATTATGGGATTAAAACATAGACTAGTAGAATAAAGAGGAAAGAACAAACATTTTAGGTTGTCTGATTTCACCAAATGTTGCATCCAAACGTCATTAAATTAGAAGAAAATATCATATTTTAAGAAAAAAATGGGATCTTGGGAATTTTTGGAAACTCAGATATTTCTTTCTGGAAAGTGTGAAGCAGGTTTCATTTTCACTGTTTTTATCCAGGCTTCAGCAAGTTCTCGGTTTAAATATTTCTGAAAATTTTCAATTGAAAAGGAAAAAAGTTTCCTAAAAATAATTTCATATAATGAAAATGGATCCGTGAGACATCTTTTACACAAACATGTAAAATATTGCTGTTCTTAAAAGGAATTTAGATGTTTTTTGTGTAAGTTTGACAAAACGCCGCGGCTGTTTAGTTCAATGTTATCTTTCCCTAATGCCAAAAACACTTTATTTAAAAACAGAAAATGACAGCATGTCAAGGGATTTCTGCAAATACATGAAGCTAAACCCTCTTCAGCTTCTTACATCTGACTGCAGCAGGAAACGAGGCTTTATCTGCATCCACAGTATGTGAAGCCTCCCGATCAATTATTCCTTTTTCACTCTAAATAATGAATAAATTGAGTTTATTGTATTGTAACATTCTCCAATATGTTCAAACTGATCATAGTTAAAAGTGTCACTCTTGCTTTGAAGCTCTGAATTCTTCAGCGAGCAAAAGAAAGGTAAGAAATGTATCTCATATTATTAATACAACTTAGTAAAAATAAATTTTAATGTTTTTCTTTTGGCCTCTTTAGAAAACTGTCACCTCCCGTAGTGCAAATAAATCTCGTAAGTAATATTAGCATTAAGTACACAGAAGTCTGCAGTCTGAGTATTATGTTATGTATTGTCCAAAATATTACAATAATAGTTTAATTTCAGGGGTTAAAAGAAGTTTAAATGACATGGCTTCAAATATCAACAACATTTTCAACCTGCTCCAGGTGAGATGATGCTCTTTAATTTCACTCACTATTCACCATTTAATGTTCATCAGAGTTTACATGTGCTTTTTTTTCGAGTTAGCTTGCAGACAAGGAACTGTTGCGAATGGAAAGAACACCAAATGAACCAACTAATGACAACAGGGTGGGCGTCCTGATTTCACTGCTGTTTTAACATTGTTCAGGCTTTATCGTCTCATCATATCCAGGAATTTGCAATTCAGTCTAATCTCTCTTCCCACAGGACCTCTTCATTGAATGTTTGTTGAACGGTACCAAAAAATTAAATCGAACGTTTGCTTTACAAAACCAGGACGTAATCAAATCCATCATAAGCTGTAGCACTGCCATCATGAGTCTGTCTCTGCTCAAATGTGATGCTGATACAAACCCAAACCCAAAAGTAAGTTCATGTGCTTCTGCAACCAATCCCATAAGTACATTTGTTCTGTTTTGGTTCTTATATTCAGTTTTTTTCTTATGCAGGAATTGTTTGAGAAGATCTTTGAAATTATTCAAAGAGCTTCTCTGCTGATTGGTCCAGAAATAAATCAAACAGTAATCACCCGGTCTAATAAAAGCACCATATACATGAGAACGTAGGTACATTTATTTATCATAATTATATATTTAATTGCTATATTCAAAACGTAAAATTTTCCATCAGGTACAAACCTGAGGACCTGAACAACGCCGTGCTGGGCTCGGAGGAGGACGGAGGGTTTATTAAGCTTCCTTCTTATTCAGCTTTGAGTTCCGTGCTGAAAACCTACGACTCTGTCATCGCACAGGTGTGTGATTATCAACATGTATGTTCTCAATGTCACCTGCCACCTTTCTAACATCACATCTCGTTTTTAGATGGCTGTGTTCCCAAGTAATCCTCACCCCTCTGAAGACAGCATTTCAGGAAATGTCTGCAATTTTTTACTCAGTGATGGAACGTCAGACATTAGGCTGGAAAATTTGACTGAGGTGGTTGAGGTACAGTTAATACGAAAAATGGAAATTACATTATTAGATTACAGTTTTATTTATTTATATTGGTATATTTAAGACTGAAGGACTTTTGATAGATATGATTCTGTAATATTAATTTCCCACAACAGTTAAAAACATAAAATAAACTCCTAATAATAATAATAATAGTAAAATATATAATGATAATAAATAATAAAATAAAATAAACTCCTAAAGTAGTAGAAACTGCACAAACAGAAAACTTTAATGCGTTTTAAAAAGTTCAATTGAAGTTTTTACTTAAAAAGTTGCTCCAAATACCAAAAGTGTCTTAAATAATATGTAATATCACTGCGTTTGAGACTAATTAAAATGGAAACATTGTATCAGCTTATTATCAGTAATAATTTATTCAATGATTTGATTATTAAAAGTGATACAGTCACAGTTCATATGGTATTTAAGTTACAAGTATAGTTAAAAAAGCATGAAAAGTATGTAAATATAAGTAAATATATAATATACACAACTATATTTAACATTTAGACAGTTTCTAAAGTATTTTATTCTGTCAAATAGACAAACTTTTCACTTGATCCTAAAAATCATGAGAATTCAGTGTTGACCTTTGACCTTGTCTCTAGCACACAAATATTCCTCTTGATTCTTTGAATCGTTTTGTGACATTATTAACTGCAGATGATCAAAGCTTCACAATTTTACAGTGAGGAACATTTTTCAAAAGTTGTTTCACAATTTTTTGACTAACTTTGTCTCAGATTGTTGAATCTCCGCCCATCTTTACATCTGAGAGGCTCTGAAATGCTCCTTTTCTACTCATGTTACTGAGCTGCTGCCAATTAACCTAATTAATTGTCAAATATTCCTCCAGTTGTTTTTGAATTGTGCCAATTTAAGCCTTCTGTTGCCTGGATTCCAACTTTTTTAGATGTGTTGCTGCTATAAAATTCGAAATGATAAAATATTTCAATTTCTGACATGCTGATTATATTCTAAGGGAAATAAATGATGGTTTTATGAACTTTGCAAATCATGACATTCCATATTTCTTTATATTTTACATAGTGCTAATGAGATATTTAATTTATGAGGAAGTAAGGTTTTGGTTGCTGCCCTCTGTCATTTTATCCTGTTAGACCAAAGGAAATCCTAAAGGAAGAATTTAAAAAAAAAAATTGGGAGCAGCATTTAATAATAAACATCTGCTGTAATGTTGTTTTGTCTCAGAACACAGTCTAAGAATTCTAATTCTGATTTTACTTGATATCATAAATATCTTCCTGGTTTTTGTCATGTCTTGTACAACTTGTTGTCTCTGGTTTCCTCAGATCTTTATGAGTCGTCCAAAAAATTCAGCGCTGATGAGCAGCACCTTCGTGTTGAATAAAAACACCAAATCTCTGTCTACAATTAATATCTCAGATCCACAGATGACCATCTTCTTCACAATTGAGCCCGCTGTCAATGTGTCGCTGGTTCTAACCTTGTCTCAAGGGTCCCCCCCCAACGCCACATATTTTAGCAACACAACCACCTTAAACCAGACAGGTAGGAATCAGCTGGTACATTGTTGTTTATACATGTTATTTGAAGTTTAGATTATAGATTAACATATTTTTTTTCTGCTTTCAGGAGGCTATAGCTGGATGATAACCCCAGAGATGTTACAGAATACTCCTGGGGTTTGGTATGTTGAAACCAAATTTTTAAATTCCACATTCAATACAGACCTGACGCTGACAGCCACCACTTACATGAGCAAGTGTCTGTACTGGAACACAGAGAAGGAACAATGGCGCACTGAGGGCTGCAGGGTAAATACAATAAAATAATCTATTTTCTGTCTTCCTTCGGCGCTGCATGTGTAGTATATTAATATTTGGGTGTTTGCGGTTGTGTAACTTACAGTGATGTGTGTGTTTGTTTCAGGTGGGAGATAAAAGCACTCCAGAACTTACACAATGCCTGTGTAACCACCTCACTCTCTTTGCGAGCTCCTTCTTTGTGATGCCAAACTATGTTGACATATCTCGAACAGCAGAGCTGTTTGCCACTGTCAATGAGAACTATGTGGTTCTGGCTCTGCTGTGTGCGTTCTATGGTCTTTACTTGATCACACTGCTGTGGGCCTGCTATGCTGACCGTAGATCCAGCTCCAAGGTCAGTCTTCTCTCCAGATGTTTAGACATTTATACATCTTATCTGGCATTAAGATCTGAATCCCTCTCACCACAAAGAAATTCAAAAAGAAACTGAAGGAAAATATTCACTTTTTTCTTAATTCTGTGTCCTTTTTATTTCTACACACACACTATTTCTTTTGCCTAATTTTAGAAGAAGATAACTGTTCTGGCGGACAGTCACCCCGGAGCTCAGTACAACTACTTGATCGGTGTCCAAACTGGTCATCGCAAAAATGCTGGAACTTCTGCGAATGTAAGAGTTTATTATATTAACAGAGTTGTTATATATGTTTGATATAAGTAGATTGAAGAAAATCATAGTTGGTCATCCGCCACTGATCTTCAGCTCAACCCATAAAGACCCTGTCTTTAAACAAGACAATAAACGTCAACTTGTCTCTAATTTGACTTTTCAGTGTGAAATCAGAGTAAAACTTCTGACCTGCAAACCATGACGTGGTCTTGTTCTGCTGAATTAACTGGCCTCTGTTAGAAGTTACATGATTTAAAGCATCATTCAGTACATCGCTCTGAAGCTTTTTATGTTGAAGCCTTTACAGATGTGCTGTTACACCAGATGTTCATTGTGGTTGTTGTTTTCTGCATCATCTGTATCTTCCAGACACCTGTTGCTATTTTCTGATTTGTTTAAACCGCATTAAATGCATTCGAAAGTTCTGATTTTCTGCACATTTTGTCACATTAAGTGTGTCTGCAGTGCTGTTTCACCCCGTTCTGTCCTGCAGGTCACAGTTAAGCTAGTCGGCTCAGATGGAGAGAGTATCATACACAACTTGGCTGATCCAGACAAAACAGTATTTGAGAGAGGGTCGTTCGATATGTTTCTTCTGGCCACGCCCTTCCCACTGGGCGACCTGACAAGTATTCGCCTGCAGCATGACAACTCAGGCGGTCACCCCTCGTGGTAACAAAGACAAAAAAAATCCTTTAATTAGTTATTCGTTAATTGAATTAGTCTGCAAGCACGTTAGTTTGATTGACTTGTCAAGTTATCTTATTATTTAATTCAAGTTCTTGTTTTTTTTATAACTTTTTCTGTCATTTTGTAAAATGCATCAGAATCAGGTTTATTTGATTCTTCCAGCATAAACTTACAGACTAAATCCTTCTGACACCCTGTATTTTATTAACAGGATGTTGTTTCTTCATACCATGATATTTGTTTTACTTAATCAAGGACACTTTCTTTTAATATTTATTACATTTTTTAGGCATTTGTAACATTTCTTTTGATTTTCTTTTTGCTATAAAAGGATTATTTTTTTGTTTGTTTGTTTTTTAAGTTCCTAGTTTCTGAGAAGTACCAAGGAAAAATGAGAAATTCACATCTAAGTAGAGTTTGTGATGTTGATCCTTTTTAGAGTATATCAAATACTTGAGTTTTTAAAATTGTTTTTACTTTTTATAACTAATTTAGACCCACATAGTGTGGGATGGCTGTGGCTTAGATGGAAAAACAAATAACTGCCCATGGAGAGTTGCTGGTTCAATCCCAGCCTCCTTCACCCACCCCACCAGGACTCACTCAAAATAACATAAAATATCAGGCCAGAGCTAAAATGACCTTTTTCTCATGATTTTCTCCTTTTAAAAGGTATATTAGTAAAGTGATTGTACAAGATCTTCAGAATCGGAAAGTTTGGCACTTCTTCTGTAACTGCTGGCTGAACGCTGATGAAGGAGACGGCATCACCAAGAAAACCTTCAGTGCTGCAAAAAACAACGAGATCGCCAGTTTCCGGTCAGAATCAAACCCACTTACTCTAAAGAAAAAATCCCTCTGTGGTCGAATTCAGGTTAAATTATAAACATTGCTGTTCTTTCTCTAATTTTTAATTTCAGGAACATTTTCCAGAGCAGAACATCGACTGGTTTCAGGGACGAACACATCTGGGTATCCATTGTGGATCCTCCTTCTCGTAGCCCTTTCACACGTGCTCAGAGGGTTTCCTGCTGCATGTGCCTGCTCCTCTGCACCATGGCCATTAACATCGCCTTCTGGAACATTCCTATAAATGAGAACTCACCTGTACTCTTTTCATTAGGTGAGTCTTCAGTTACACATCCTATCAATCTGCACTAAACTCACTGGTGATTATTATACCAGTGCACTTCTAGAAAAAAGTTTGAAATAAAGTAACACTGTCAAATGTGTTTTATTTCTAAGTGTATTTTTGTTCCAAATCTGGATTTTTTTTTTTTGGTTCTGTTTTGATTTGTTTCCCATCAATGACCTTTTTATTGTTTGTTTTGGTTTAGGTTCAATGACAGTCACTTGGCAAGAGGTCATGGTGGGGGTGCAATGTGGTTTTCTCATGTTCCCAATAAACATCCTCATCATCACCATCTTCCGAAGCATCCGACCTCGCATCGTTTCAAAATCTAAAAAAGACGACCCTGAAATCTTTAAACCGCCTGCAGTCACCATACCAAGTATTCTGAAGGTGGGTTTTGTGTTGTGTGATTTCAGTTTGACTTTCAGTGCGGTTAACTCTTTGTTGTTGTACTTCAGGAAACCGAGGAGGTGATTTTTCTAATAAGCATGAGTCCAAAAAACAACATGGCAGAGATGCTGAGGCTGGAGTCGTCCGCTGACCTCTGTCCTGCTTTGGACAGGGTTCATAATTTAATCCAGCATATGCAAGGTATGTTTATAATCTGTAGAAAGAAAAAGTATAAACAGTTTGATAAAAGGTTGGAACATAAATACATTTTAATTACAAAAATACAACAAATAAGTACATTTTAAGGCAACAAGAAGGAGAACTAAAAGATCACCGATTCTACAAGGAATGAATTCTAATTTTGTTAATCTGACTCTCTAATTATGGCGAAAATTAAGCTGTAAAAGCTAAAATTACACTCTGATCAATACCATCCAAACAGAGAACATCAAACATAAAATTTTAACAAAAATAATCTGAGATTCATGGGTTCAAATAAGTTAATCGCTTTGCTGTGTCCTTATGTGACAACTATTTTTAAGCTTGTTTTAAAGAGTCAAATATACATTATTTAAAAAAAAACATCTGTCATATTTTTTAAGTATCTAATAATGACCAAAATTAGTATTTTTATTAGAGCTTATGAGATCTTTAGTTATGACAGACAATATGATTTAAATGTAGTTTCATAAACAAACACAGTGTCACACTGAAGGTTTCTATAATTATAATACGATAATGGTAAACATTTTATAAGAAATAGAAAACATTCCTCAGAATGCAGCATTAAAACTTGTTCATTTGACCTCCAGTTTTCAGTAACAGTAGCTGTAGTAATACTAGTAGTAATGTACTGTCGCTTGCATGGTGATGCCTCAGAAAAGAATTTAATTGTACTATATGTACAAACCTGCTGCAGGTGAGAGCGAGAGCAACAACCACTTGGTTTACAGCAGTAAGTTCCTCCTGGCTGGTCTCTGTCACCTCCTGATGAGTCTGGAGAAAATGGATGGAAAAAGTTTCCTGAGCGAAGCCGAGTACCAGCAGGCTCTGAGCATCACCAACCTGCTGGTTCGCAAAGCTGAGATGGTCCTCTCCAGTCACCTGACCAACTGGTCAGCCAACTCACACACACACGCATATTTAAATCTGTTTAGATGTTCTTGTACTATTTCCTGTCTCTTTCTCTGAGCAGCCCACCTCCCGTGAGGAAGAAGAAGAAGACGTCGGTGGGCTTCCGGCTGCCCTGGTGGTTCGTGTTCATCGGTTGGTCCCTGCTGCTGTCCATCAGTGGGATATCCACCTACTTCACCCTGCTGTATGGGTTTCAGTATGGCAAAGAGAAGTCCATCAAGTGGGTCATGTCACTGGGTCTCTCCCTCTTTGAGAGTATCTTCATCCTCCAGCCACTAAAGGTGGGAAAAACAAAACATGTCATCCTAGACCAGAAATTTAATCTGAGAATTGTGTAACATTTTCAGCCTTCCACACGAGTTACAGGCTAAACACTTTATATTACTTTCTGTATATGTATTATTGTGTCCAAACGGTTTCTAATATGTTGTAATTATTGTGTGTTTATGAACTGGTTGTTACTGAAGCTTGCTTTTGTTCCCAGGTGATCGGTGTTGCTGTGTTCTTTGCCCTGCTGCTGAAACCTGTTGCTGTGGAGGACACTGAAGAAGCAGAACATGCACTCTTAGGTCAGAAAAACACTGTAGAAACCAAACTTTCAAAATAAAATGTGTTTATTAATACTGTTATTATACACCTATTATACAGCTGCAGTTTCTTTATGTTCTTCTGCATCTTTTGATTTCATGTTTAGAGTTTATGACCGTTGCAAGAAGCCAAAGACGTGTGAACATTTTTTGGTTTTGTGTGTCTGTTAGCAGAATATCATGTGAACAACAGGATGGGTTAAACTTTCAGAAAGTAAACACTGGCTGTACAACTACAGCTGATTAACTGCAGCAGCTGATAAAGTTTACCAAACACCAAAAAATAGCCATAATTCAACCAGTTTAACAGATATTAAGCTAAAATTTCCAGCATGTGGTAGTAGCTCAGAGTTATTTGAAACATAAATGCCGAGAACTAACAGACCAAGAAAAGTTTATGTTGAACCAAAGTCTCTGGAAGTCATTATGTGGATCAAAACCACTGGAGAACTATTGTTCACACACACAGGAATCAGATAATTAACAACAAATGTTTTCATCATATCCATGTATCAGTGAGGATACAATGATTCACAGTTGTGTGCTATCAGTTCTAGGATGTTTTTAGTTTTTTGTCCGTTTTTTACATCACAGAGAAAGTTTTCAAAAAATAGGTGATTCTTTATATAAGAAACACTGTAAAGGCTAATCTTAGGATGCTTTTTAAACCAACCAGCTTCCGTTTTACTCACAAATTGCTCATTTATGTTTGCCTTGACATCTCATGTCAGCCTGACTGCTGGGAGCTCTTGTGTAATCTTGTTCATCATGCAGCAAAAAGTGTGTTGAAAGCTACAATCAGTGACTCTTCTTCAGTTTTTTTTTGTCATCCAGTGACCCTAGTAAGTGTGTTGTGTGTCCTTTCTTCATGAATCCTGTTCTTTCTATTTAACAGAGCAACTAGACAGATGCAGACGATACACCGGCAGAAACACACTGTGAAGAGGAAACATTTAAACGGACAAGTTGTCTTCCTGTCGTCTTTTACAGCATGTCTCTTTCTTTATACTTGCACTTCCTGGAGGGTTTATTTTACCAATATAAAATTACAGAAAATATTCTAACGTTTGTACATGTACAGATATATTCCTTTATTACTGAGCTACAGGTATTGGGTAATTAAATATCTAGTCTGTATGCAAACATCTGGATTATGTTCATGGCTTCTCTTTATCTATAGATACTTACATTGTTCTTGTAATGTAAAATCATTTAAAAACACTTGAACTTAAAATAAAGGGTCAACTATTTTTGTAAAAAAAAATTGAAATTAATACCATTAACACAATCCTCAAGGAATGAAATAGTTATTTATACCATAGAGCGTTCAGGAGGTACCACTGAGTGATGAAAGACAAAAAAAGATCCAGATTAATCACAATAAATCTTAAAATAAATACTGAAAAGCATATCACAAAGGCAGAAACCTTGTATGAGATGTGAAAAGTTCCACCTAGTAACTCTTAGCATGAAATAACTAAACATGAAAAAAGTAAATATTAGAATATACAGACAGCAGCAATATTAATGTCTGTATAAGTTATTCTGGAACCAGCCACCAGGGGGCCAGATTTATATCAACTAGTTGTTCAGATATCTAGTTAATACAAATACAGTCTAAGGTGAGAAATTATTCAAACTTCTTCTCTTTTTGTCGTCATCTGAATAGAATCTTAACAAGCCTGCATAATAACACACACACACACACACACACACACACAAACACACACACACAATATGTGCATCCATGTTTTCAGTGGAACTGTTCCAACTTTAACAGCCATGTTTATTTAATTGAACCAGCATGTTTCTGCCATTGTTAGTCTGAGGGTTGAAAACTGAGAAATTTTGGCAAATCACTGATTTATTGTAAAATATTGACTTAGCAGAATCATTAGCATTTTATATAGCTCATCATTTATTTACTTTTTTTTTTTTACTTTAATTTGGGTTTAATTGTTTTGGGGGTTTTTTACTGACAAAATGAATCTTGACTTTGTTCCTGTCCAAAAATATACCTGTCAATAATATCAGTTACTGGTCTGATTTTATTTGCAATAAAAATGTCCTGATTAACCTTCAAACATTTCCTTCTCCATCAAGATGCGTCACGATGACGGCCAAACTGAAAGGAGTGCACACTTATGAGGAGAAGTGAGAAGGTGCACTTATATAATTGTACATAAGGGAACTAATGGTTAATTGATCACAATTTCTCTTTGACCTCCGTCTGTGTAACACATGCTGAGAGTGGATGTTACGCATTTCCATCATTTATGAGTTTTTCTGTACGATTCGGTCTCTCTCTTCCTTCTGAATGATTTATGTAACAGACGTTTGTGTTTTTGCTTTTGGTTTGGGAAAACATGCTGTCCTGCAGATGTTTCCTAAATCTTCTTTTTAAAATACTTGTTTATATATTGGTTTATTTACTCTATGTGTGAATTGAAATAAAGTGATTTCTGTTCAAATCTTCTGAGTATCTTGAATTTTAATTGAAAAAGTGCGTAGCAAAAGATTGTTGTTTTAAATTAGCACGTGTCGAACATTTAAATGAGAACATACTTGCTTTTATTTTTTATGAAGATTCTACATTTATCACATAGTGAGATGAAGGGACAGGCTAGTGCTTATGAACAGATCTTAAAATGTATCCACTCCAAAAAAAATATTACTAATGGATAATTTTAATAAAACAGCAAAAAAGTTATAAAGCATTCCAAATTTTCATGAAACTAACAGATAAATCATTTGGTTTGTGCACAGACTGATTATTGTAATAATTGATGCTGCAATGGATTTTGCTAAATAATAAATCCTAAGCTGTGTGGCTTAACATTTTATAGTTTATAAAAGATAAGCTATAATATCATGAAATAAAAGAACTAAAACCTGTAAATTCTCTTCTGTCACAGTAGGATTATTTAAGCAAAAGTAAAACACTAAATACGTGACACAATGATGATTTAGCTTGTATATTAAAAATGAATGTTTAAATTAAAACAATGTTTTGGTTTTTAATCATTTAAAACAACTGCTGGGAAGAATGCCACACAGCTGAACTGCAGCATCACAGTCTCTGTTGGTTTGAGACTGAATGTTCATTTCCTTTACAAATTGTGTCCTTTCAGATGAATAATCTCTGAACTGCCCGAGAGAAACTGAATTATTCTAGCTTTCACTACCAGCTTATACCAAATCAAGACACATCTGGTTTCTTAACAGCATGACGTCAGTGTCGGCTGCAGAGTTGGATCTTGGCATAGGAGGGCGAGATGGTCGCCTAGGACACCACCTGCTGGACAAGAACCACTGTAGACCCAGTAAAAAACAGGAAATTTGTTCTGGTTCACATTTGTTCTTGTACTATAAACAGACATACATAAAGATAAAACTACATAATTAGACATAGTACACAGACACAAGATACATTAAGCCAGGGGTGTCAAACTCCAGGCCTCGAGGGCCACTATCCTGCATGTTTTAGATGTTTCCCTGTTTCAACACACCTGATTCAAATGAACAAGTCGTTAACAGGTTACTGCAGAACTTGTTGAAATGCAGAGGATTAGAATCAGGTGTGTTGAAGCAGGGAAACATCTAAAACATGCAGGATAGTGGCCCTCGAGGCCTGGAGTTTGACACCCCTGCATTAAGCAGTCTGATTGGTGTTTGAAGCCTGTTTATACTGATAAAATATAATTATTTGGGATTGACTTGAAGTTAAACAGTTGGATTATTTGAACGTGGCACCTACTTCATTATGTCACCCCCAAACAGGAAGACTGTTTTTATTTCTATCTTATTTATTTTGCAATTAGTAATTATAGTTCTATTTTATTTTGCCGATTATTTCTTTGTATATAAGCTAAACAATCAGACCTATAAAGTTTCTTATATGACTGATGTCGTGTTTTGCGTTTGTGGGGGCCATCAATCACTGGGTGCAGGGAATGTCTCACTTTGAGATTTTGACAATAATGGTAACGTAGCAAAAGTAAAATGATCAGTGCTACTTAATTTTTGTGACATTAACTCAATGTGGTCTGACACTTGTCAAAAAAAACTACTTGTTTAATTAAACAAATATGAAATATGATTTTTACTTTGAACAAAACATACAAATTAACCAGAAAAAATATTCTTCTTAACCAAGGTTAGAAATAAAATAAAATGAAAGTTTTGTGACAAATTTTGTCATGATGTGATTTGTGTCAGTCTGCGACCCCTAGTGGTCACTACTGCACATTACAGCTCCACGTCCCAAAAACAGGAACAGTTTAAACAAATAAATAAAAAGACATTTTTTTTACGGTCTTTATTTAATAGTTATTTAAGCATACATATTGGGAAAAAAAATCTTTCAACACAGACACAACTTTGTGTCTAAAGATACAGAAAGTCAGAACAGTTCGACCCAGAAAGGATGAGAACAGGACACAGTTCTGTAGTGTTGATCCCACTTTACAACCTTTAAACACGTGTGATGAATTAATAAACTGTGTCTAAGATCCAGCTGGAAATCTGATGCCTCCAGAAACTGCTGAATCATTTTACTCAAGACCGCTGTTCATTTGCGCTGTAAGCAGAGCAGGGTGTGGTTCGGTTACAGCAATGCGTCACGTCTGCACAGAAATTAAACATTCGTGTTTTTCCATCTCCTCTCCTCACAGAACAGACCTTATTCATCTAATGTGCAAACTTAACTCTTTTTTTTTTTATAAAGTCAAATATGGAGAAACATTTTAAACTGAAAATCAATCCAGGTAACATGACTCCAGTCTTAACGGATAAGAAGCACGTAATCCTTTTACAGACTGGAAAGGCCTCAGATGAAAGGTGACGGCTAAGGCAGATGCAGTGATGCAGGTACAGAAGACAATCCATGCACATAGTTAAAGAGGGAGACACTAAACTATCAACTCAGGGGTCAAAAGTTCAACCAAATCCTATAAAGTGGAGTCAAATCTTAAGTTTCAAAGGAGTGCTTGGAGAAAAAAAATGTACTTGATTAATCAGAAAGTACAGGCATCAAATCATACTAACATTCAAGAGGGAAAAACAAACTTTAGAGATGATTTGTATAAAACTCCCTGCTGCCAAACCTCAGTTCAGTTAAATCACTTGGGTAAATAGGCCTCTTTGTTGTAGTAAATGTATTAAACATCAGGTTTAGATGCAACCGCTCAACAGTGTTTAGAAATATTCGTTCCACAGTGATTAAACTACATGATGACGGAGGTATGGCTTCTGTCTGTGACAACAACTTTAGATTAGAAACAAAACACTGATGAGGACTGGAGCCCCGCCTTGGAGTGGATGTGGTGACTTCATGAATTGTGAACGCCCAGTTTCCACCATGACGAGGAAACCTGTCGGCCCTGTTCAACCCGTCTGACACAGTGACAAAGATCTCAGCGGCATCAGCGAGCTCAAATTAGAATCAAGGCATAGAAACATTAAGCAAACCCTAAACCCACAAAAAAATAAACAGTTAAAACCTAAATCTGGTTATCAGAAAGACAAATGGGAGAAGTTAAAAGACCTCCAAACAAAAAAAAATCTATGTCAAATTTGCCATTTATAAGAAACAAAAGAAAAGAATGGCTTTAACTGCCCAAAGAAATTAGATATTTTCAGATATGGTTAGTTTATGAGCCCCGACACCTTCAGTAAGTTGATTTGTATAAATGAGGTAAGTATACATGTAAATTTTAAATCTATGTAAAATGACTTTATTACAGGGAGGACTACCTAAATCTGATTGAAAGTCTTAAAAACTTCCCATTTTGTGTTCAGCCGACGCCGCGGGCTTGTGAGTGCATGAGTGTTGACTTTTGGTACTAAAAACTTAAGTTTTCTTTTTCAACTCTTCGAACCGCCGCGTCAAATCATCGAAGTCGATGTCGTCTGAGGTGGTGGTGTTTCCGCCTATGGAGGACGTGGGCAGCGTGTCGGGAACAGAGGGAAGTTCTGGCAGAACGTTGTTGTCGTACACGTTGGACGATGGACCAGGACCTGAAGAGATTTGTGAGGTTTGTTAGTCTATAACAAAAAATCGGAGGTATTTGATGAAAGCAGATAAATCTAATAATACTGATTTGATGTTGGTGTTTAACTCACCGACAGCCTGAGAAGGAACAGAAGGTTTTTCATTAAGGTCATCGATCTGAAAAATGGAAAACGTCACACATCAGATCATTTTCATTCTGAAACAGTGGTTGTTATAGTCGTCCTCAGAACTCGGAATTCCGAGATAAGTTAGCCGGAAATGATGCAATGAACTCATTTTTCCGAGCTGTGAGCTCGGATGTTTCAGAGGTGGCTGCATCCAGTACTAGTAGTACTAGTCATCTTTATTTTTTCCTCATATACATGTTCTGTTTTCATTCTGTTTGCTATGCAAGTAGCACCCAGTAGTTGGTATTGTTGTTACAGATAATTACGTTGTTGTAAAGCTGAAAATAAATATGAAAACTTGCGAACTTTGCCGCCAAAATTGACTGTTGTCTATGGTTTTTACTGTAGGTGCAAAGAATACTTGGTTTTGAGTTCTTTGTGCTGAGATAGAGCAACAACACGCAGCTTTGCAGGTGGCGTCCATTTTTTCCAAGTGGTCGCTGGAAATGCAAAATGAGCTCCTTACGTTCCGAGTTCCGAGGACGACTTGAATGCACCATTAGTACTGACAAAGAACAAACAAATGCAGATGTTAATGCAGAAGTGCAGCCATCAGACGGAACAGGCTTTAGTGCAGTAGGGGGAGGGGCTTATTTTAGGAAGCAGGCGGCGTAATGTTTTAATGATTAAACAAAATGCTTTTGATCATGCTCAGAAATCCAGCTGTATGATGTTAGTAAAAGTTAAGCATTTCAAAATGTCTGAGTTAGATGATTTTCTGCACAATTTTTATAAATTTAATTCTGTTCACCATCAAAATGATTTTTGATTAAACTGTAACAATAAAAGATATTAATCAATAAGTCTTGAATAAAAAGGTTTAGCAACCATCTATTTTTTTTGGAGTTCAATTTCAGGAATTAGACAATAAAATCTGAAATTTTCTATCCTTTTGGTTGTTCTCTCTCAGTTGTTATTTCTGTCTTTATTCTGCATGAACAGATTTCAGGGTTTCTTCATAAGTGTTTGACTCATTTGAACTGCTGACCTCCATCCAAACAGTTTTGCTCCGTATATTAAAATTTGAGCAGATGGAAATCCTTTATATTCTAGAATTGGTGCAGCTGTTTCTGTTTTTGGTAAAAGATGAGGACACAGACATCTTCAAAGAGCCTCAAAGCATTTCAGTGGTTTTTCTTACTTCACAATATCAGCTGATCTGAGCCGTCAAGAGTTTTTTCTTGTTATTCCATTAGAAATTCAACTTAGTTTGGTCCCAGTAAACTAAGATGCTTCAGTGATAAACAGTCTTGCTAATAATCAACTTACTGTATTTACTAAAGAATCATCTTCATATTAGATAATTGGCAGATTTAGAATGATCAACTGGACTTGCTCAGAGAGCTTAACACTATAGAATAGTTTAACATCTAATTGCTCTTCCTCCTTCATTGTGAGTAAAGTTAAATCAAAGCTGGAAAGCTGCATGTTAATCCTAAATTGAATGCATAACTGTAACTTGATATATGTTTTAGTGAACAGTTTTAAATCATAAAAACTGTGCGAGTCTCCAAGTATTAATGAATCTAACTGTACATTTGTCTGGATGAAGCAGACCCACTCTGAGATTTTATGTAAAAGTAAGAAGGCAGGCAAAACTGCAAGCGAGTCTAATAAACTGTCCTTCCCTGACTGATGCCCTGTCCATCTGTCCATCTGTCGGGACAGGAAGGGGGGGGGGGCATGGGGATGTGAAGGGCTCAGTCACTTACAGACTCGTATGTGGGGGGAGAAGTAGGCAGCTGTGGGGGCTGCCCTCCTCCCATGGGATGCGGGAAGCTGTTGTAGGTTCCGACTGGAGTGTCAAAAGGTCCCTGGAATGAAAAGAGGAACACATTCCATACAATTCAACGAACATAAAGTGCTGCTGTTATCAGATTAATTTCCTGTTTCTGCATTTTAATACAAACTACTGTGATATCTATACGTTTTTAATTCAACATATACATGATGCATTTTTTTAAAATGCTCGACTAACTCTGAACAACATGACTGGAAATAAGAGTTAAAAGGTGTTCTTACAGCTCCTTTGGGGGGCGGGTAGCTGAAAGGTGTATGCATGGGCATGGGCATAGGCATAGGCATGGGCATCGCTGCAGCAGGAGGAGCAGAGAAACCTCCTCCTCCACCTCCTCCACCTCCATTCTTCTTGTCAGCATCCACGTCAATCAGGTCTGCCTCCTCTCCAGGACACACCTCGGGCTGTCAGGAAGTGGGAGAGGATGGTGTGTGAGCAAAGCAAACACAGTGCATGACATCATCCCTCTCACTGAGCGAGTAGGAACCCTGAAACGTACCCGGACCATGGCGTCAGGTTCATATGGCACGTTATAGTTCTTTGCAATCTCGATCAGGTAGCGCTCAACTAAAATCTTGGGAGGTGCCTCCAAACTCAGTTTGTGCATCAGCTGTAAACATCAGACATCTGATCAGATGGCTCTGCAAGTTTCTAGACAAAAGGTTTAAGCATTCTTAAAACATCATTCAGGCAGCCACTGGAAAAATATTACCAACCCTGTCGTTGACTGTTCCAATCTGGTTTGTCCTGCACAGCTTTCCATACTCTTTGCTATATTTTGCACATAGCTGTTCAGATACCTACAAACAAATCATTTTCAGGACAGATTTCATAGGATTAAATGAACATTATTTGTTTAAAATAGTTTTGAATATTGATATTTCTGTAATATTGAAGCAGAACTTACAATTTTCAGTTCAGCAACTTCTGACTGGAGACGAGGTGCTGCCCAGATGAGTGTGGACACTGCCTCTTGTAGGCCTGGATCCAGTTCCCTAACAGACGAAAGAGATATGGACGAGAATTAAAACAGACGCTGTTAGTAAATGGCACATATTCATCAACCGGTTTGTTTCGGTTCTCACTTCATAGACTGAATGAGGCCAAAGCGAGCCAGCAACAGGTCACAGTAAAGCTCCAGGATCTCCATGGCTTCAACCAGGTAGTCCTCTCTGATGATGTGCTCCACGCGGATCCGGGCTCGCTCATCCTTCCCTGATGACAGGTAATCAGCAATCTCCTTCCTTGCCTTCTGAGCGAGTTCAGCTTCATTTTGAATTAGTGAAAAGGTGTGAGAAAAGATCAACTGTACTGGTACAAAAACAAAGGGAATCAACACTACGGCTTGTAAGGATTCCAGTCAGGACTCACTTTTCTTTTTCTCAAGGAGTTTGAGTCGGTTTATGACCAGCCGGAGATTGACTCTGAGCCTCTCAGCCTTGAATCCTCCTCCCAGCATGATGACAGGTTATCTGTGGAAAGGAAAGTATGAGAAGACTAGAACTGTCACGGAAACATCCAGTGAGTCACTCCATCATGTGAGCAAGACCGTGGCAACAACATGACAGTTCAGACTGACCCCGAAAAATAACCAAACACAAAGGATAATAAATAATGCATCACCTGGAACTACGTATCAACAAAACGCCTGGAAACTAAAGACGGTGTGTTAGCTTGGCTCTTGCTAACAACTTGAGCATCAATGCTACTTCCAGCGTTAATTTAACTCCTGTTTTACTTAAAAATCTTCTTATTTGTTCATAAAATTACAGCTATAGATATTCTAAGTCTTTGTCGATATATTCCCAATCCTAAAGGGTCGCTGGTCTTTGGTTTGTTGGTGGTTTTTCTAACATGGTTAGCTTCCGAGCTTTCATGCTATCAAAACAAAAACAAAATGAACCAAAACACTCTTTTAGTTTACTGAACCGGATTATTTCCAAACCAACGACTGTAAGTTAAGTAAAAAGACTCACCAGTAAGTATCACTCAGTCGCAGACACAAACTTATTTGGGTTTCTGTTCGTGTTTCGTCGCCTAGTTCACTTCCGTGATGATTTGAGTTGACGTCACGGGGATTTTACCACAGTGGGCGGGGACTTTTACTCGAATCACGTGCAGATGTGACACAATACACAAAAAGTACAAATTAAAAAAGCTCTCAAATGACTTTAAACCTGACTTATTTTTTAGATTAGAATTTGACAAACTTCACATTGATTTTATCTTTTATTATTATATTATACAGCAAACTGTTCCCAATCTATGCCACACTTTCACAGTTACATTCACAACTATATAGCCTAACAATTATTCTTAAGTTTCCTTTTTACTATTTTGAATTATTAATTTAAGACAGTGTCTGCTCTGGTGCTCGTGATGGTTTTACAAACATAAAGAGGAACAATATCAAAGTCATATTTTCATGTCTGAAATCAGTCATTTTGTTTACCTGTTTGTTCCTGTTCAGGGTCACAAGGAGCTGGTGTCGATCTCTATGACTTGTACACATCTAATGCACAGAGGGTTTGGGAAAAAATATTTGTATAAATGTTCTGCCCCTGAATTTGAATGATCTCATCTCACTGAATGAACCGAAACAGATTTTAAACATCTGGATATGAACCGACTGCTGCACAAAACCACTGAGTATATCATCAGACTCCTTTTAGATTGTATTGTTGCTAATATTGAAATTCTTCCCGAAGGATTAAAAAGTTTTTTTATTTTTTTTTTATCTTGTTACCTAAAAATGTTTAAAACTGTTATTTGTTAAACCATTTTAATATCATATTATAAATGCTGTAAGAAAAAAGAAATGTCGGGAAAATAGTGGCAACATATTCTAAGAGTCTTTGCATATACAAACACCTGATAAATGTATTTTAGATTAAACTTTTCCTTCTCTGTTAAAGTCTGTGAGGGTTTATGTTATAGATTCTATATACAGTCTGTTTTTGTCTCCGAGTTTTAGGAACGATTTTACATTTTTACTTCTCATTTATTTCTCTTAACCAAAACACAAAACACCAACAAATTTGGGAACCTGATAAATTTTAATAAAAATGGAAATGTTTTACACTGAATTTTCTTTTAAGAAAAGAATCTGTACAGAGAAACAACGTGTCCCAGTTATTACAACTTGAGTTTGCTGACAGAAAAGGTTTTTTGTTTCTTCTTCTTCGACGACACGTCCTTTGAACTTTTGATCTGACTTTTGACCTGGTCCTGCAGCTGAGAGAAGAAGGCTTGAGATGACCGCAGAGCCTTGTCCTTCCCTTCATCCTGAAACAGAAGGAATAGATGGGTCACTTCAGGAACACACTGAGTTATCTGAAAGCTAATGTGTTTATTATGACACTGATAGAGGAAGATGACTAAACTAAAAAAAACATGGAATAGTTTGTGACATGTAGATAAAAAGTGGGCGGATCCAGGATGCAGAAATCTGGCAGTGATTATTAATTTGCTCAGTGTTCATTATAAAAACAAACGATCTGAGTAAAATCACACAAAAACACTCAACCTTGAGCATTGTGGCTTTGCCTCCTTTTGTGAGTTTCTTCAGATTTTCGGTGACCTCGGCCTTCGACAGCTTCTTCTTCTCGCCCGTTCCGCTGGCCTCTTTAAGTTTCTGTCTCCTTTCCTTCTCCTTAATCTTTAGACGCTTCACTTGCTTCTTGTGGCGTCTCTCGCGCTTCTTGTCGGTCGATGTCTTCTCAGTATTCCCCAGCAGGTCTCCTGCTTTGTTCTTCTCCTTAATTACCAAAAAAAAAGCTATTAGACGATCAACATTACAATTAATTTTTCTCCATGAGGTAAAAGGTTAGTACCTTGATTTCTTCTGGTGCGAGAAGCGTAGCATCACTGGTGCTGACTGGAGCCACTTCCTCCATCGTAACGGACGGTAAGTTAGAAACGACTTTGACCTCAGGAGCAGACTGTTCAAAAACAAGAACATGAATCTCATTATTAACTGCACCAAACTACTAACCTCCAATTTATAACATCTTTTTGTTTTTAGAGAAATCAGTTTATTTGTATCTGTTAACACCCAAAATATATTAAATGGTTCAGAAAGGTTGGGAATACCAGAAGGTCCAAACAATTAGATTTTGGAAGTGATGTGGAAAACGACACTGTGGAAACATTGTTTTCATTAACTAATTAAAGATTTTAAAGGGATTCTACATGTTATGATAAACAAGAAATCCAATAATGTTGATTTAAATCTCAGACCTCCACCGAACACCTCAGTTAATAAGAGTCTCACCTTGCTGTATCAACATCACATTCATTGATCATGAAAACATCATTAACATCTGGATTGACATTGATTCATTATTAGTTCAGTAGTTATTGTTGGTTTTCTTCTGGATCAACCTCCAGAGCTTTTGAAGGAACATCAAACCTGTTACACGTCTGATTCCACAGTGCCTCGGCTATATTTTGGTGTTTGTGGCAAGTTTAAAGCATCATTTGTTCTGCAGCGATAAAAAATCCAAAATTTCCCTTTTTGGCTCAAAATATCTGGAATTTTATAACGATCCAGATCAGTCCCTGGTATCATATAGAACATATTAGGAACTCACACTGTATATATATTTTACAGAGCACTAGGTCCATTTATTGTAGAGTAACATGCAGATATGTTAAAAACAGCTATATGAAAAATCCTGGATCCAGATGTTGATCTGGATCACCATCTGGATCCAGAAATCACTTCTTCTTTGGGTCATTTCTGAACTTTCCTGAAAATGTAATCTAAATCCACACCAAACTTCCTGGTTATCTTACTAAAAGACAGACTAACAAACCCTTGTGAAAACGTTCCCGTTATTAGTTTCCTGTGTAAATCACTTTATGGGTTAGAAGAGCTGCTTGGTACGAGCTCTTCAACTGTGTTCTAGTTTATGTGTCACATAAAACAGGCTCTGTGATGTGATCACGTGTTAAACATCACCCTGTCTAAAGATACAAACACATTTAGAAATTTTAAACAAATGTGTAAACTTAGCTTTGTGGTTTTTTTTGTAATTTTAACTAAACAAAATATGGGAAAAAAATCTCACTGGTTTTGGCGTAAAGTGGAAATTCGAGAGAGCGTCCAGCTTCAGGAAGAGTTCATCCATGAGTTTCTGAATTTCTACGTGGGCTGGGTTCTCCTTCTCCTCCGTCTTTTGCTGGAATAAAACAAATAAACGTGATGCTGCATCGTTTGTTTTTATGACCGTAACAATGCGATCAGATGAAAGTCACACCTGACTCTGCTTGATGTATTCCTGCTCGTAGATCTGTGCCAGACTCTGTTTGCTCTTCTCGTGGTCCAAAGTCAGCCTCTTTTTATATTCAAACACTTCCTCTTTGGGTTTCTCTTTACGGACCACATCATCAAACGCCTTGAAGAATAACAAAAAGGGACTAGTTAAAACTGGTGTTTCAGGCAGGACTGAGCTACAGTTATAGTGACTAACCTGGTCTTTAATTCTCTGTTTGATGATGTCTTCCAGCTGCAGCGTCGTCTCTTCGGTGATGGCTGGAGCTGGAAATCAGAAACGACACATGGATAAACGTTCTTATAATATTAACTATAACTTTGAATGTGAAAGCATTAAAGCGTTAGCACACACACACACATTCGGTATCAAACTCACCTGCTCTTGATGTCTGCTCAAACTCCACATCTTCCTCCAGCATGCTGTTCTCTGGACGGGTCTGAGCCGTCACTTCGCCCGACAGCTGCCACGGCTTCTCCGCGAGAGCCGCCTTCTCCAGCTCTTTTATCGTCTGGGACATCTACAAGACGGAGTAACAACAATCCGCCCTGTCAAAGCTTTGGTTGGTGTGAGAGAGCTGCTCTTCTAATGCACAATACACAGGATGTCCACTCCGAGCACCAGATCTGGGACTTTAAGACATGTTAAACATGAATCTCTTCAGGTTTAAATTCTCTCGTCTCTGTTAGCAGAGGAAACCCAAACAATGAAGAATCCCACGGATGAACCCAAGAAGAACAAGAAGCTGAACTAAAGTTTTTAGGTTGGACTGTTTCTTCTAAACTTTAACTTGGATGAAATTTAAGCTGTTTAATCGTCTGTAATCAACACACAAAGTTATGAAGACGTTAATCCAGTCATGACGTTTCTTCACCAGCTTCCTTTCTGTTCCTGTATTAATTTAATATCCTACTCTCAAATTAATAAATGTTTTGGCCTTGTCTGATTTTTATAGTGTCTAAAACACTCGAACCAGAGGAACAGCTTAACTCTCACCTTGTTTAGATTAAATAGAAGTGGTTCAATTTATTTTCTAACTGTGCCACATAATGAAAGTCGGCCATCAGATTAACAACTTCTGGTTACATACGATGTTCAGATATTTTGGGTTAACGCACTAGCAGTTAAACCAGAAAACTGACCGGATCACTGACGACCATGATGTCTGTCAAAGTTAGTCCCCCCTCTTCCCCGTGCACTGCTAATTCATACCCCTCCCCAGGGCACGTTTAGGGTCAGATAAATAACATGGGAAATTACAGGAATTGTCATTTTTGTTTATTATTTTCTGAGTTTATTATTTCTGTTTTATTCTAGTTAGCCACACTGACCATTAAACTGTTTGTATATTATATTATAATTGTTTTTATGGTTTTTAGTTAATTTTGTAAGATTTATAATTTGGTCCTTCTGTCATTCACAGACTTCCGGATTCTTGAGTAGAATATTTGTTTTATTTTAATACTGATACGTTAGACACGTGTGTGTTATTCAGTGAAACAAGGGATGAATTAGATAAGCCATGTTTGAAATGTCGTCACCTTTTCTTGTCGTTTCTCAAATGAAGATTTGACTTCAGACTTTTCGGAACTTGGAACTTTTCCTCCAAAAATCTCCTCCATGTCTTCCCCCTCGCTCTCCTCTTCCTCTGAGAGGTTAAAGGTCACTTTCTTATGAGATGCTTTTGAGTGACTTTCTTGCTCGTCCCTGACAAAAACATGAATCGAACATGTTGAAACTCACCAAACCTCCCATAGATAAATACACAAACTGAACACTTACCCATCATCACTCTCCTCTTCATCATCATAATCACCATCTTCATCATTCATTTCTTCTTCACCTTCCTCCAGGCTCTCATCCTCTTCATCTGACTGCTCGTCGGTTTTAGCTGGTTCACCCTCCACAGCATCAAAATAATCCTTGTACTTGAGATTTCTGGAACTCTTTGTCTGTTAAAATAAAAACAAAAACGTTCTGCTGTTCTTTACATCACAAGGACCCAAAATCAGGATATTAAATACATACTGTGTGTTTCTTTAGCTTTTTGGAGGACATTATTTGATCTAAGTCAAGATCCTCATCCTCATCAGATGGCAGGTCCTGAAAGTAGTCCACATGGTCTTCGTCCCCATCGTTCTTTCCTTCTCTCTTGTCCATTTCATCGAGATAAGACTCCATCTCTGATAGTTTGAAGAACTTATCATCAACCTCAGAGGGAATTACTTTTGTTTTGGAGCCCGCCAGTGCACTCCCCTTCTTCTGCTTCTCTTGTTTCTCAAGAGCCGCTACATCAAAATCTATATCTGAATCATCCTCTGAGTCTCTTTCTGACTCTTCATCAGCCTCCAGAGCCTTTTTCTTTTGTACTTTGGGGAGGTCTTCAGTTACATTTTCATCATCTGTCTCTCCTTCTTCAACACTCTCCTCTATTTCTTCTTCCTGCTCTTCTGGAAGTAAAGTGAACATCTGGTCTGACAAGGCCTCATCAATGGCTTTTGTAAAATATTTCAGCACAGCTTCATTCTGTAGCTCTAGCTCCTGCCAAATCTGCTCTTCATCAAAGCTGTCCACAACCAGCTGAGCCAATGGGCTGCCATTACATCCTGCAGGCTCCTGGGATTTCTGGAGGTCGTACAGGGTCTTTGTGAGAGACGTAAAATCTGCTGCGGCTTCATCCTGAAGGCTGAAAACATAAAAGTGATCAGTACAGCAGGTCAGAGATAAAGGGGTGTTCTGGTTTGAATTTTGTATTTGTCATCTGTACAAGCACCCGTGAATTTAAATGTATGCTTGTGTTTTGTAGCTTCGACACAAAAATCCGTGAAAAAAAGAGAGCAGCAGTTTAACTTAAATTTGCAATATTTAAAAATCCCACAGAAGCAGGACAGGAAACGACATCAAATAAGCAAATAGCACAACATTAAGCAAAGAAATCCTGCATACTGAGAGCATCTGCTGCGTAAATGAGGTTTGGTAGGATAATTAATGGATGGATGGGCCTCTCGTGAAATATGAGGATCTAATATCACATCATCCAGCTGATGCTGGTTAAAAACATCTGTCATCACAAGAAACGTCACTAAAAGATGCTGAAATATTTAAATCCAGGCTGTCAGTAAAGTTGTATTATTCAGACCACATTGAGGTATTACAGAAACAGTACCCTGTGCTAGCAATTAGCTTTAGCTAGTTATCAGGCTGGCGCTTTCCTTTATAAATATAATTTATATATTTTTCTAAAATAACATAGAAGACTTGCCTTAAAAACTTTTCTGGCTGTGCTGTATTATCGTTTACTCTTTTAAAACACTCCTCCAGTACACTCAACACATCTCCGTCAGCCATGTTTCCCACACATGTGTGACGGACACTCTGTGTCACACGTAAATAGGCTCGACCATAACTCCACCGGGGCTATAGTTTGTTCCGGTGTGAGAAAACATGGCGTCCTCTGTTCTGAAGGTTGCAGGTTGGTTTATGTCGATAATTATCTAACTGCAGAAACTAACTTCAGCCTCGTCCTTTTACGTATTCAGCCCCCACTTATATAAGTTTAGTCGTTATCCGAGACGTCGCTGTTCCACAAACAACAAGCTGCTTTTTGTGTACATTAGTTCGCCTTTTGCGTTTAACAGTATCTGAAATCTCGTACGAACACACAGCTGTGTTTTACCTCGACTACATATAGTATTTGCAATCAAAACGTAATAAAACATTTAAAGTTGTTTCCTCCTTTTACTAATCAGAAACGCAAACTGAGTTTGTTCATCCAGTCATGTTTCAACTCAAGTAAAACTATAACATCCCTATTTTAAAATCTTCAGAAGTTTCCGTAACTTTCTAAATATTGTTTAGTGATAAAATACGGTACTTAATTTAAAGGAGTCATGCAGACATTAAATGTATCATTGTTGATTTTGTCATTAAGACTCTGCATGTCTGAAGACCTGGTTTCTGCAGCTCTGCTCACTTCCCAATCAATTGTTTATTCAGTGGCAGGTGTTTCCAGATGTTCTCGTGTTTTGCTGCTAAGGCCACATTCGACAACAGCGCCCCTTCATCAAGGTGTTCCTGGATCTGTGTGGAAACTGGGGAAGCTGAACCACGTTGCCATCGCTGTTCCTGACATGGAGAAGGCCACAGCTCTGTATCGAGATGTACTCGGTGCCACGGTGAGCGAAAAGGTGCCTCTGCCTGAGCACGGTGTTTACACAGTGTTTGTGGAGCTGGGAAACACAAAACTGGAGCTGCTCCATCCTCTGGGCGAGAAGAGCCCCATCTCTGGATTCTTACAGAAAAACAAATCTGGAGGGATGCACCACATTTGTATTGAGGTGAGACGAGAGACACTCTTTAACAGCACAGAGATCTGAGTCAGTAGAACTGAGTTAACATGTACATTTACTCTAATAACACTGTGTCAAAATAAACATGTACCATGTCAGAATAGGTAACTTATATCATGAAGGTTCTCTCTCAAACATAATTACATCTTTACTTCCTGATTGTCTTATCAGGAAAAACCAGTCTGTAGCCTGATCACACCTGAATGCAACAGTCCAGATGTGTTATCAGGAGGGCAAAGTCCAAACAGGAGCAGCTTATTCACATCTGTATATTACTGTTTGTTGCATAGTTGTCTGTGTTTCATGTTTATATCAAAAAAAGAAGAAGAAATAATTTATGTTGGCTTGAGTTATTGTAGAAGCGTCATGATTATGTCTGTTTTTGTTATTTCTGCTTGAAATAAGTGCAGGAAGAGGTGAATGACTCTGTGTTGACTCAGTACTTTTCCCACTGTGTGGTACAGTGAGGTAATGAGTGCAAGGTACTGATCATATCTCCATTAACGATTAACTCACTTTTCTCTTGTTTGCAGGTAGACGATATCAACGCTGCTGTGGCTGAACTGAAAGCAAAGAACATCAGAACTCTGTCAGCAGAGCCGCGAACAGGCGCCCACGGGAAACCGGTCATGTTTCTCCATCCTAAAGACTGTGACGGTGTGCTGGTGGAACTCGAAGAAGCATGAACCAGTCAGAGAGCGTCTGTTTACTGTGATAACAAGGCTGAATGCTCCTCTCATCGCAGGAACATCTTCAGGACTGTTTCTTGTTTTGTTCTGAGTTAATTCCAGCAGGGTGTGTTTAAGGACTTTTCAGAGGTTGTGTTTGTTATCGCATCACTGTTCAGCAACACAGCGAATTATATGATAATTTCATACAGAACATTTTTTATCCAATAGTTATGTGACACTTTTGTGTAGTATGTACTCTGCATATAAAAGCTTGTGTTCTGTTTGCAGTCCACCACTAGGGGGCGTAATGAATCAAATTTATAAATATTTAAACACAAAGTGTTGATCAAAGTGCCCTACAAGTAAAAAAAACTGCAAAACCTTGCAAATATATATATAACAGTGTAGTTTAAACGCCAAAAATAATAAAAAGGAGAGTTTTAAACAGGTTTTTGAAGATATATGAAGGTTTCAATGTGAAGGTGATGGTCTGAGCTCTTTTAATCTACTCTTCAGTACATCCAGGAGCTTTAGCTTGCATGACATTAGTGACCTCACAGCAAAGTTAAGTAGGTCAGAGAGACAAGAAGACACATTTACTGACTTTAAAACAAAGAATAAGATCTTTAAATGAATTCTAAAATCAACAAGCAATTGCATGATTGTTTCCAGCTGAAAGCAATAATAAATAATGTCAACACATGAGGAAGAACTTAACTTTATCTGGAAGAAACTAGTTCCAAACACAGGTTTCTAAAAGTCGGAAGTCTTTGCTGTGGGAGAAGTAAGATAAAGAGGTTAAAAACACATTACCTTTTGAGATTTACTGATTTATGAGAATAAAGTTTTAATTCCAACCATGATTTTAAATTATCAGCACAGTGCAGCAGGGATTTGTTGCATTCTATTTCAGAGCAACAAAGCAAAAGGCATGAAAGTCAAATGTATTTATAACTGATCCAAACTGTAGGATATAAATAAAGGATCAATAGTTTAATCCATCACCAAGGAAACGAGATCTGAGTGTTCAGCTGCTGACGCAGACTAAAAATATGTTTCCTGTTTTATTGGCTAACTTGGAAATTCCAGAGTGCTTTTAATTTGTGGCCCTTGACTGGATAAAAATCTCACATTAAAATATTTTTCTTTCGGGTAATGAGACAGTTTATAGTCCACTTTGTGACAGGCAAAGAGTTAGACAGCTACAGATCACTGTACCAGCTGCACGAGAGGAAACCGAACCTGATAGAACTCTTCACATGGGAGTTTGTTCAGCGTTTTTCAGACATTCATGTTCTGGAAGCAACCAGTATTTACAGATAAACTTTGTATCAGATTTCCAGTGAGTCAGCAGCTTGTGGGAACACAAAAAAAAAAAATCATAAAAACTTTGTCATCGTTTTGTAAGATTCTCGTAATTGACTTGTAAAACAAACAGGAAGTAAGGATGTTTTCATGTGACTTTGAAGGTCATGCTTGCAGCTCATTTCTCCACGTGATTTACATTTTAATACACCTACATTTAAACACTTACATTCCTTGACCATGAAACATTAGCATTTTGAATTAGTTCAATTATATTTTCAAAATAGCTTTTTTCTGGATCAATCCTAATGATTGGTTTATATTTGTATTGGGGTCAAAACTGGGGTTCAGTTAGAAACAAACTCAGACACCAGTGCTTCAGCTCTGACAGCTGTTCAGTGTGAAACTGCTGGAAAGTTTTATTTAAAGTAAAATCAGGAACCAAGTTGTTTCGTTTTCAGATACCATGAAAATCTGTAATTACTAGGTTTTAAGGTGATTACTGTTGATGCTTCAGACGCTTCAGACTAACAGATGGTCAGCTCACAGCAAGCTGCTCATTTTAGATGGACCCTCCTGGAAAACAGTAATTATGTTCACAATATTCTCCTTTACTTCACCTCCCTCAAGCTGGAAAACATTGTCATTTGTCAACTTTCAAAGTTCTTAATTTGTTCATTTTCTCAGGCTAGACCCTGATTCCAGTTAAATCAGGACCACAGGTTGAGCTCACAGACAAAGTCAGAATTTAGAGGGTTTATTTGGTCTGTTTAATAAGTTGACAATTAACAGCAAATACAAGCAAAGCCATTGATGGAAGTCATGCAACAACTCTGGGTTTTACAGAAACAAGCAGATAACATTAATATTAGTCTACGTGACTAGTCTCATGCAGAAAACTGAGAATTAAACAAGCAGCATCTGTGAAGGTGTTCAGAACTGGATTTAGCTGCTTCCTTCACCCAGAGTGTGCTTGTCAAACAGGTATTCAGCCATGCCATTCTGAGGAGCTCCCATGCGGCGCAGGTTGGTCACGTAGTCTCCAAGTTGTTTGATGGCCTTCACCTGCTCATCCAGGTAGTGAGACTCGATGAAGTCACACAGCTGGAAGACAGTGGTTAGTCAGCTTGGGTTTTTCGGTACATCCTAGAAGCAGGATCAGAAAAGTTGGTCTAATACTCACATGTGGGTCATTGTGTGTGGAGCAGAGCTTGTGGCAGTCCAGGAGTGACTGGTTCACACTCTTCTCAAGCTGCAGGGCACACTCAAGAGCCTCAGTGCCACTGGCCCATTCATCCCTGTCTGGCTTCTGCAAGACAAACCGAGCAAGACTTAAGAGGGCGGGGTCAACGACCTCAGTGCAAGACTGGGGTCGCAGTTTAACAGTTTACTAAAGGTCAGGGACTGGTCGGGATAGATAAGCAGCACGTGCTGCCTACACCCTGCATCTTTGGACCACCCAGTACTCAAGGTACTAAACAAGCTGCATTAATCTTATTGTTACAACTCTCACCTTGATGTCTTGCAGGAAGATCCTTCCACCCCTCTGGTTCTGCAGTTTCATCAGCTTTTCAGCATGCTCACGCTCCTCATGCGACTGCTCACGAAAGTACTTTGAGAAGTTGGGCAAGGCAACATCATCCCGATCGAAGTAGTACGCCTGTGGAGGGAAATTAACAGAATTTATGTCAGCCTGATCACATGTTTACCTAACAGCTTTGATCTTTATCTGATTGTAAGAAACTTCCTTCATATTTCAAATTAGTGAAACAATTGAAGTTCTATTTTAAAAAAAAAACAACTGAAACTGGCACAGCTGGTTTATGCAGCTGTGCCTTTCAGATCAACTTCCACCTGTGTTAAGCACCGTTACATAACAGCTTCCCTTAAAGTGCAACTTCCCCAGGAACCTGTGCACCTACCATGGACAGGTAGACATAGGAGGCATACAGCTCCAGGTTGATCTGCCTGTTGATTGCTGCCTCGCAATCCTGGTGAAAGTTCTGTCTCACCTGAGAAGTCATGGTTCTGAAACAGGGGAAATATTTTACAGATTAAATCTCTGGAGAGATGATACGAGACATGATTGATATATTTAACTACTGAACATTATATGGAGAAAAAAAAAAAGTTATTCGACCGTCTAAAGGAAACTGCGCAGAAGCTGTAGAGGGGGCGCCAACTGCGCGAGCGTCGAGGGAGTAAACAATGACAGACTGCTTTCCACTACTGAACATTTAAAACCATCATAGTCAAAGCAAAAACATTTACACGTAAAAGCTCAAAATGTCTTTACCTTTTTATTGCAGTGAGGAGGTCTTAGAAGTTAAAGCGGCTGCGTTAGCAAAACAGCTAGTAGCTCCCTTTTTATAAGTCTGTTGAAATTAAAGTCAGAACTTCTCGATGTTCAGCTGAATGATTCGGTTCGGTGGTTCTTCTGGACAGTGAGAAGGTTTCCGTTCAAGCACTGTTGAAGCAGGCAACCTTTACCGTCCACTAAAGCGATGATCTATGTGAACGTCTACGTGCAAACACCATTTATATAAGACAGTCGGACTGAACGTCACTTCCGGAACAAGGCGGAGCCTCTGATGTAATCAGAAACTAGAATGCGTTCAATTAACTTAATCAAAACATCGTAAATAGAAGAATTTAAAATAAACTGCATCAAAAATGTGAATGTTTATTCAATAATACACAAGTTGAACTTGGTCAACAAATTAAATCGTCAGCTAACGAAGTCTTTTAATAGTAGTTTTCAGTCCTTTAGGTAAAACTTTATAGTTTTAATGGCTCTTTTCACAAACTTTTCTGTTACATTTGTATCATTTCTAGATTAAATTTTCATTTAGAATATATATATGACAATGAGCTGTCACATTTAGGTGACATTTATTTATCACAAACCACAAACATATATGTTAGTCTATTATTTGCTCCAAACGTCCGTATATTTACTTCCAGCAAACTATTAGAATCAAAAGTGTGTGTGTGTGTTTACAACTAACAAAGTCATGTGTCAAGACTCAGGTCTAACGTGACTCACCTTGGAGCATGTAACATGACTCAGCTGTTTGTGGATTTTTTTCTTGTACCTGTAATGATGTAGTTAAGTTTTATAAGTTGAGAATTAAGAAACAGGAACATGATCTCACACCAGACTGTGACTAATTGGACTTATTGAGAAACATTTTTGGTTTGTTTCTTCCTCATTCAAAGACTGGAATTAAAAAGCAAAAGAACTTTGGAACATCTAGAAGGCTCCAGTAATAAAATAGTTTTGAGTTGTTCTCCACTAAAGGTTGAAAATATCTGCATTTTAACATTTACTAAATGAGTTTATGATAAACAGAATGTGAATTATCAAGTGATTCTTCCAGAATGGTTGTTTACCCTCCTCGTTTACAGCTGAGCATTCAGGTTTAATCTCCAGAGTCTCGCGTTGGGGAGGTAACAAAGCTGCACATGAAGCACACGAGGTTAAGAGAAGTCAGCAGTTTCTAAAACTAGTTTTGTAACTACAGTGTTACAGTAAGTGATTATTAAACCCGAGTCTTTTGTTTCGTAAAATGCAGTGACGTGTGTCGACTTCCCTCACTATGATTTGCATTTTGTTAGTGAACACAAACATCCCATGTTCCTCAAGAGTCATTAACTCATTCATGAACAAGTTTAAAGGTGTTATTCTTACCAGCTGAACACCTGCTGTCACTGTGATTAGACAGAATGTCTTGATAAGTTACAGTTCAATTAACTTCAATAAGATCATAAAAGCTTTGTGCCTTTGGCTTCCAACTTGGAGTTTTACTAAGAAATGTGTTGACAAGTAACATGTTCTCAAATTCAGCAAATCATGATGCTGTGAGCTGCAGGTATTGGATACGGGATCTTTTCCACCTGTAAATAATGCAGGTGTTTGCATCTGATGTCAGGATCCGTCTTTGTCACCATGACTCACTCAAAATGCTAAAGTTTAATACTAAACTTTACCCTGTCACACATACGATTCACAGAAATCATCAGGTTTATATAAACTCGGCAATAAGGCTGATATTGTTCAGACTTTTAATTGATAGAATACAAATTAAGCTTAGTTTAAAAAAAAAAACAAGCAACAGCAACAATTTTTTTTGAAATTTTATTCATAGATGGAAAAAATTAGTCAAAGAGGCCGAATCCCATGTCGTCGTCAGACTCCTCAGATTCTTCTTTCTTTTCTTCCTTCTTCTCCTCAGCAGCTGCAAAACCAAAGCACACGAGTCACTTTCTGCATTTTTATTCATATTACATAAAACATTAAAACTAGAAACCTCCCAAAATATCTTTGTGGGCCTGCTACTGTGTGAGTGAATGACAAACGCGCTGCCAATCATAATGACGTTGCCATGGTAACACAGCTGCTGATATTTAAAAATTGCTTCAATGTTACAGCCCAATTTTGAGTGAGCAGATGAAATTTGGAATGAAATCTGTAGTTAACCTGTCAAAAAGGGTAAATATGCATGTGACGATCTGAGAGATTTCAATTTATTTCTTTGAGGGATTTTTTTGGGAATAAAAGTAATCGCAACCGTGCCAAGACCCTGCTGCACAGTTTGATGTACACGAGGCTGCACGTTTCCATTCAGGCCGCATTAACATCTGCAAACGAGTAATAAAGCTATAAATAATAGATGTATCCATAAAGAAGCCAATTAGAGGTGACGAGTAAGAGGTGCTACATTGCACTGGCCTACATTCATATCGATGGCACCAAATTAAACTTCTTAAAGTCTAAATTATAGCAAATGTACAACAACAACAGTGTATTATGACACAAGACACATTTTTTGTAACAACCAGGAGCAGGAAATGCAATTCAACTCGCGTATCTTTGACTCATTAAAATAAACATGTGTTCCTCAAATATAAATGTGCCAAGTGTCGCTTATAGTGACAAACAAGATGTAAATCCTGTGTTTCTGAGCTGCAGTCGTCAGGACCACCTGTCCTGCATGTTTTAGGCGTTTCCCTGTTTAAACACACCTGATTCAAATGACTGCAGTTCAACAAAAGTCTGTTAATTAAAATCAGGTGTGTTGAGGTTGGGAAACATCTCAAACATGCAGGGAAGTCAGTACTGAGGACTAAAAATGAGAAACAAATTGAGAAAATGCTCACCTGCAACAGGAGCAGCAGCTCCACCTGAACCAGCGGCTGCAGAGCTGGCAACAGCTACAGCGCCCCCTGCTGGCATGCTGGCCAGTTTACCATAACCTGAGGACAAATAATTGGCAGACATAGCACAGGTGATTAAAGATGCAGGTGAAAAACACAGGGTATAAATCAGCAGTTATATTCTACAGATTCACAGCACTTCATTGGATTTATAATTTATCTTTTTGACCTGAAAATGTTTGTTCTTGGTTTGTATAAATTAAATCCAGACTGTAACTTACCAGTAAAAGAAAAGTTTTACTCCAAGAGTTTACAAGATTTAAGCAACAAAAGAAAATGAATACAAAAAAAAAAAAAAATAGGAAGAAAGAAGAAACTTACCACTGGCAATAACCTCATTCACATTCTTGCCTTTAAGCTCTGAGATGACCTGATGCAGAGGAGAAAAAAAACATGAGCTGCAGGTCTGGAGTTCAGATGCGGATCAAACTCAAGTCTTGTCACCATAAGCATAAAGCTGGCGACCTTGTACCTTCGTCAGGCGAGAGTCATCGGCCTCAATGCCAACGCTGTCCAGGATCTTCTTGATGTCACTGGCTGCAGGACTTTCATTGCCACCCAAGGCGGCGAGCAGGTAAGCAGCAATGTAACGCATCCTGAAAATCACATTTAACAACAGAATAAAGCTAAAATCCAGCAGAAACTGAGCTCTGTGTAAAACATTACTCATAGAAAAATTCATGAAATTTATCTTTTATCATTAAAGGATTAACAGGAAGCAGTTCATAAATAAGTACAAACTACATGTCATAATGATCAGATTTTTAACTTTTAATGACATTGTCACCTGTAAAATAATTTGCACAAAGATTGACTTAACATTTTTAAATTGTGGCTATTTTATTGCTCTGACAGTCCGTGAGTTCTCGTGAACGTTTATACATAACCTTTATACAAGTGTTGGAGATGTTAAAATGAATAAAACTGAAAACATTGTGTTAAAATATATATTTTTTTATCCACGAGTCTGTTCTTCTCTACCGCTACAAGCGGCTAACCAAGCTGCTGCTAAGTCAGCAGAAAAGACCTAAATTAGGCCAAAATGCTGCTTTTTTACGGCTCACACTGTCGGGACTGAATGTTTAGTCATTTATCTGGCTGGTGTGATTGTTCTCGTGGAGTTTATCACGTTAATTCTGTTTTTAAAAGACACTCACTTGAGCTAAGCGGGAGAACGCGTGTTCACTTCGAGGTTGGCTCGAACAGAAAGGAAGTGACGTTAACAAGTGAAAGCGGAAGTAAACTTCTTCTTCATGTTGGATCAAAAATAACATTTTACCCGCCAGAGATCCTGCTGCATCGGAGTGCATTATAAGTTATAAGAAACAACATAGGTTTAAATTTGATTTAAAGGTTTTCTCAAAACCTTTTCGCGAAAATCTTTTAAGAACCTTTAAGGGTTTAATACAATAAAACCAGAAAACTTGAATCTAACAGATGTTCCACATCATGTCTTGTGAGGATTATCACTGTATTTTGGTTGTTCAGTGTAATGTTTTGATTCTTATCTTCTTGCTTTTATCACATTTATGTGCTCTTATGCTCTCAATTTCAGTTTATTTATTTTACCACCCAAACATCACTTTCAACAGGTTCTTTTATATCTGCAATATAAATAAAATTTTACTTGACAGATTCATCAGACTTACCATCTTCTCCTCCTTGTCTGTATGTTGCTCTTGCTGTTTTCTTTTTTTTTTGGCTCCTTGTCCAGTTTATTCTCCTGCTGCTTCTTCATCTCCTGCTGGTGTTGCATTCATGCCAGATTTTGACTGATATCAGTTGCCAGAGAAGATAAAACGAACCGTCGACACACAAGAGCCTGTAGCAGAATGTCACCACCATGACAAACTAGCAGCGTTGCTGTAGAGTCATATGCATCATTTGGTTCTGATCTACAGCTTGGCTCTTATTTACCTTTAGAAATACATGTAGATTCATAAGACTTAAAAGCTGCTCTTCAAATGTTACGGGGTGAATGAAGGCTTTATGATGGTTTACACACAGTGGAACACAGGAGCTACCAATAATGTTAAAAACTCAGATTTCTTCAATTTTATGGTATTGGTGTCATCTGCTCTTTTCCAGATATCACAACTATAAATGAAAAGGAACATCAGTGAGCTTTAGAACAATAAGAACTGATTAGAATTTGTCCACAAATGTGAAGCAAGATAATTCTGATCTCCAGGTCAATGTGACATTAAAATACGTTTTGAGTAGACAAAAATAAATGTTTATTTGCAACCAAAAATAAGTTTATTTTGTAGTTTAGAAAGAAACAAAAGACCTATTTAAGGTTCTGAACTATTACTTTAATTAGGGAACCTTTTTATTTTTATCCATAAAGAAAATGAAGGTGATGTTGAAGGTTGATGGTCCTGGTTCTCTGGTCCAACAATGTTCCAACGTTACCAAAGGTCAAGATTTAATCCACATCTGAAAGAACAAGATCCTGATACAAACAACTGAGATGAGCTTCCTCACCCTTTCTACCTGATGAGGTCAGGAACTCGGAGCCGAGCCGCTGCTCCTCATCGAAAGGAGTCGGCTGAGGAGATAAAGGCATTTGATTAGGATGTGTCCTCCATCTGGAGGAGACCCCAGGACACACGCAGCACTCTTTGAAGGTACATATCCTCTCTGAGCAGCTGCAGGAAAGTGTCGCTGGGCAGAGGGAGGTCTGGGTTTTCAGTTTCTCTGTGACTGGACTTGGATAAGCAGAAGAACGTGATGGATGGACACTAAATATAAACCCTATGAAGCACAAGTCCTTCTTTTTATACCAAAACAGCTACATTAAAGTAGAAAATATCAACTTTCTGTCTTCAGTTAGACAGAAAACAAATATTCTCTCTAATTTTTATTGTCTTTAGTGGTTGTTTGAAACATTACAACCAAAATAAAAACTTCATGTTTAAAATCCATAACTGTAAGCACAATTTTATTGAGTTTCTAGTACAACTATTTTTTTTAATGTTCTATATTACAACAGTTTTCATTCCACATCAATGTAGCACATTAAAACACAAATCAAACACAAAATATCACCACACCGTCTACAGGCATTAACGTTAAACAAGCACTGACGAAAATATCTGGAAACATTATCAAAACATTAACAAATGCTGTAAGTTTGGTCTTCGTCCTATAAAGAAAAGAACAAGTAGTTCAGAGCTCAGGGAAGAAGCACGGATCTCGGACAGAAAATCCACCCGACATCAGAGTTTCCTCTGACAAAGACTGAGCTGATATGGCCCTGGTACACAGTCAAAATGGTGGTACCATCATTCCCAGTAGCTGTTTTGTTTTTTTTAGGAAAACCATTTATAAAAGTTGAGAAAAATATCAAAACAAACCCATTATAAAAAATATTCTATTGACCATTCAGATATACAGACAAGGAAAACATGTACAAAGGGTGATTTCAAACATTGGTCAGTGACATTCAGTGAACTGTGCGAAGTCTCATTACATTTTCATTCTGGTTTATTATACGTGTTGGTATGTGAGAGGTGAATCGAGCAAGCTACAGTGAATAAAACAACTAGTTTACATTATATTAGGATTTTTATTTACAATCAAAACTAAACTCTGCCTCATCTATGAATCGATCTTATTAAACACCCTTTGATACAAGCAAATTCATCCGTCTTTTTAACCTAACAAAGTTCTACTTTTAAGGAAGCATGAGATAACTTAAACACTAATTAATCTACACTATGAGTGATATATTTTTTTTTAAACCGCCATATAATTGTTTAATTCCCACCAAATAGGCGTGTTGCTGCACCATCAGTTAAAAACCTTTAGTTTGTTTGTTTATTTAGATTTCTGGTTTTCTATCAGTATTAAATCCACTGTTATATCATATAACCTAATGATGGTGACAGGTATGTAGTAATATCACAGCAATGTGTGTCTGAGTGTTTCAGTGTGCTTTAAAGGACACATTTGGCAGCAGAGATTTACATGTAATTTCCAATAACATTCTGCAGAATGCACCATTAGAGATTGTTTCCTAGTTTGTAACTGATTTTGCATAGATCATTGATTTGCGTTGAGCGTGTTATACATTATATTTTGTCCTACGAGTCAGCAGGTTTCTGTTAAGATGTTTTAGTATAAATCAGTAGCAGCGCACCGATTGAATGTCCTCATCAGCTGCTGCCATTCTGTTGTAAATATGAGTCACATATAGTTTGCTAAATGTTTACAATGTCGTACATGCACTGAAGGCGGGAACTCAACAGTATCAGGAACACGTACAGAAACGTTAACAACACAGCTGTCTGTCACTGATAACACTGATAATCGTTTTATCTGGTGATGCAGGTAAAACGTGAGAATAATGAGCTATTAACAGTTCTGGTGTGTCTCTGATATTTAGCTTTTTTAAGCGCTGGTGTATGTTAAATCATGGTGGATAGAAGGACAATAAAAGATAGATTAGCTTTCAGTAACAGTATTTCATGCACAATTCACAAGAATTCAGACTGTTTTTGAGATGCTTTCACTGAAGTTGATAAGCTAAAGATCAGTGGCATGTTAGACTATTGAATTATGTTCTTATTAAAAGATAATTCACTTCTAAAGAAGTGCTCGAGATCTCAGGACAAAGACTCACGTTACCTCTCGTCTAATCTCAAATGAATCTGGATTATTCACAGCTGCCCGTGATGCAGTGCGCTCGTCCTGAGACTGAACAACCAGATGTCTCCATTAGCTAAAACAAAGTTAGCTTATGCAACCTTTAACATTATTCCATCCTTCAAAATAAGAGCTGATCTCTGAAATTTGTTTTAACTGAGTTTAAACTTCACATTCCCTCAAGTTGATTAGACAGAAAAGTTTTTAAACGGTTGTGGATTAAAGAAATAATTTAAAATGATTCAGATTTGTTTGACTGAAACATGCAGCTCTGAGCTGAGCCATCGACACAACAAGTGGACACTCAATGTGTAAGTTAAAGCCAACTGAACTGAGCGCCCCATAGTGGCCGATTAACAGGAAATTAAAATGGATGGAAGTTGACCGAGACCTTCAATCTTTTCACGAGTTGATGATTCAAAGTCATTAATAATCACAGGTTATTCTATAGTTATTAATTTAAATAATAAGATCTTTTCTCACATCTGGGAGTTGTGAACAACATGCAGACTAAGATTAAATGTAAATGAAGGTCTGTGTGTCTTTAGAGATTATTGTGACAATTCCAGCTTTAACCCACAAATACAAATGACAACAGTTTTTATCAAGTATTAAGAGATGAAAGGTTTCTTATTATTCACATTTCAACATGATGTAGAATTTGTTATTAATGTACGTTCATGTCAGCCACATAAAACTTAAACGCTAATGGTGCAAAGATCAGAATTAATCTGTGGCGACAAACAAATCTGACTGATGTAAATATTGCTTATTTAAACGTATATGCACCTTGTAACGAGCACCTTACTGAACTTTTCTCTTTAATCAGAATTTGTCAAAGTTTTCACTGATTTCAAAATTTTACAAAATGCAAATTTAGTGAATGTTTTGATTCTGAAAACACTAAAAACAGAAAAATGCACATGAATGAAAAAAATTGCGTGCCCAGATGAGTAAAAGTCACGTGCAGGATGTGAATGAAAATCTGCTCCTTTGTTCTCTTAAAGAAAGAAGGAGGATTCGAGTAACTGTTGATAATCAAACTCTACATTTAAAACTCTTAGAAAGTGAAGTTCACTAATCACTGTAGCTGTCAGACGAAAAACTGAACACATTTTACATTCTCAGTTACATATCATTGCATCAACACGTTATTTATGAGACTAACAGATGCAAATCACGTAGGAAATCCTTACAGAGAATT
This sequence comes from Pachypanchax playfairii, assembly GCA_006937955.1. Classification (NCBI taxonomy): domain Eukaryota; kingdom Metazoa; phylum Chordata; class Actinopteri; order Cyprinodontiformes; family Aplocheilidae; genus Pachypanchax; species Pachypanchax playfairii. The sequence continues at coordinate 2,501,086 of SSNP01000050.1, forward strand.
TATTCAACGGTACTTGACTTTCAGAAGAAAACATTTTTAGTTAACACAGTACATGAGATAAACGTGTTTGCCCTGAGGCACTTGGTTGTGACCGTGAGAAATCAATTCGAAACACTGGAGTAAAACAGTTTATCTCAAAAGCTCAAAGTTGCATTCAAATTGTCAATTCAAAAATGAAGCACGAGGTGAGTCTCGCACTGACAATCGTAATCATTATCTAGAGTTTTAGTGTCAGATACGGTTACAACAGTGGATATTAAAAATGCTACAACATACATATGTAAGTGGTGACTAAAGCCTAACTTGGTCATGTGTTTATGGTTTTCTTTTGGTGTGTAAAAGGAGGAACTGAAAGATGAGAGACTAGAACAGATAACAAAAACTAAAGTAAACACGAAGGAGCTGGGCATCGACACTGAGGGGGGGGGGGTGAGACCCTACTGAGGATAGCTGTTCTGTTGTCGGCGCTTTGCCGACCTCATTTTCTCAAAGCGTGACTCCATCTCCTCCAGGACTTTAGGGGTGTACCTTACGACCAGCTTGACCGTGCCCTGAGCTGCTTTGAGAAGTTCCACAGCTTTCTCATGATGCTCACCTTCAACACTCTGACAAAAAGAAAAACAGAAGGTTCAGAAACTACAGTCTACGTTCAAGTCACATTTTTTAAATGAAACATTTTCTAAATGGTGCACTTTTATTATAGTCTTTCAGGCACAATATTGTAACATTATGTTTAATCCATAATGTTTTTGTAGCCAAAACCTGTTTCATCTAGTTCTATTTTGAACAACCAACAGCCTCTTTTTCGTGGCTGATATCAGACCGAACAATTAAAAGGAGTTTCAGATGATTCACTGTGACTTTCCAGCAGGAACGTCACTTTTACTCTGAACAGGAAATGCATTTATCATTTTTGTGCACGTCTCTTCCTGCTTCCTCTCTGATCACTAATGGATCGGTAATTGTTGGATTCCAATTACAGAAAACGCAGGACTTCACTCGTAGAAGGTTATGATTGCTACTTGTGAGTTGCTGACTTTGATTTCTTTTTTGCTGAGTTGTCATGAATGAAGATTTAAAGTATTATTTTAACTGTTTGGGCTCCTTTGCATGTACAGTAACTCTGCATGTCCTTTCAAACTGCGGTGCGTGATGAACATTAAAGCTTGCATTGACTGTATGAACTGAACGTACCACCCCGTTAACGGAGAGAAGCTGGTCGCCTCTCTTCAAGCCTCCGTGTCGATCAGCGATGCCTCCCGGGATAATCCGTGAGATGTAAATAGGCGAGTTTTGCTCCTTTCCACCCATTATATTGAAACCCAGACCTTCTTCTGTCTTCGGCAATTCCACGACACGAGGATGTGAGTGTCCCTCGCTTGCTGCAAAAGCTGCCACTGTAGCCTATAAAGAAGAAAAATCTGTCAGAATGTGAAATGCTTGTACAGTATATTCTACGGAAAGGTGGATTGGACATTAAGTAACTTGAGATCTACCTTAGCTGTGGCGTTGGCTCTGACCTCAGGACTGCTGTTGATGTCCACCGTTTCATACACATGCTCATAAACCTGAAAAGGAAACAAAACCCACCAAATAAACAACCTAAAAACAGACTATTAACAGAAAAGCATCTGTAAAGTTAAACGTGTTCACCTCTCTGACAGCGTTACAGAATTCACTCTGTAAAACCCTCTGCAGCGCCTGCAGCTTCTGAGGTGGCACCTCCCCCGTCCGCTGCAGCTTATCCAGCAGCTCAATGGCACGATTGATGTCTGTCAAAAACAAACAGCATCATTAAAACCAAATAAATCAACAGGAATTTGATTGGATGAATGTCAGCCTTCAATCCTTACATAAGCCCAAACAATGAGAATTTACAGATTAAATAAGCTAAATTTGAGTTATAACCTCTAATTTGGGTTTAAATGATGTAATTATTGTTTAAATCGCATGTTTTTATGTAGTGAGACTGAATCTGAATAAACTTCCACTCAGTTTTCTTTAAAAACAAAAGTTTTGATAAGTTTTCTAGTGAATGTAGAAAGAAATATTGCGTGAATCTGGAGTTTAACGTGTTATTAAAGCAGTGGAACGCACATTAATAATGAGCCTGATATAAATGTGACTTTTAAACATAAATAAAAGTGCCCTCTATTGCTTCTAAAGAACAAAATAAGAGGGGATTTTTTGTCATAGAGCAAACTGACTACAAGTCATAGTTAAATGTTAAAAAAATCTTGTTTTTTAGTGATTAAAATTTTGTGCGTTAAATATTTGAAGAAAAACAAATTATAAGTCATTTAACTGTGTAAATCCTCATGATAACCAGAACTACATGAAATCAGCTGCTTAGTGAAACTTTTCACATTGTTGGAAGCAATTAAATACAGAAATTACTTTTAATGAAAGTTGTTAATGAACTTTGTGGTAACGATTTTAAGGAATTTGTTTTCAATTTTTTCGTGACTTCTTTGGATGACTTTTATTAGTTCACTTCTGAGATATTTACACATTAAAGATGAATGTGAAAGTAAATTACACACCTGTCTTTTTCATGAGTTTCTAAGTAATTTAAATTTTAAATGAAGACATGCAGCTGAAACCCTGGTTTAAAACTCAAGATTTTGGAAATTAACTTATACCAATAAAATTAATTCATTCTCATTTATCTCTATAACGCAGCATCTGAAACTTTTTTGCAGTTTCTGCTGTGTTGGACGGATGGAAACGATAAATAAATCGTGAATTAGGGATAATTATATTCTAATACCTTGTCGGTGTGACATTAAAAATCAGACATTAGAAGCTTGTTTTCAAGGAGCAAACGATTATCTAATTAGAAAAGATGCTTGCATTGAGAAAGAGCACATCTAAATCGGAACATTTCATCTTTATATAAATAATGATGGATAATCAGTCGGCTAGCTTTTTTTAATTTCCTCCATATGTTCATTTGAACAATGTCAATCACTGCTGTTTTATTAGCTAGTTAGCAAATAAATTAAAATGAGGCAACGAACCGTAACAAGCTACGTTCATTTTAGCCAAATAAAATAACTTGCCATCCACTAAATATATTTGAATCAAGGTTTGCAAACCAGAAAAGAAATGTTTATGTTAAAAGAAGCTCTAGTTTTATTCAAGCTAAGCTGGGTTAACATCTTCCCACGTATCACAACAAATAAAGCTAGCTAGCTAATTAACATTACCTCTTTCCAGCCGCACAGGTTCCCCTAGGGATGCCATTTTCAAATTGGGAGGTAAATTGGTCTTGGTTGGATATTGTAATACAAGGAGTAAAAGGAAAACTAAATTTGGTAATCCTGCCGAACGTTTCGTGCGCTTAACTGAGGCGATAAATCAGCTTAGCCACGTTAGCTCAGCTAGGCTAGCTGCCAGTGTCACGGTGCGTTCAGGTAAACCTCGTAAAGCTGACAACTCAATGGACACAGACTTTATTTAATTAGTTTTGTTGTTTATGATTCTAAATGGGGTTTTTTGTAATACGAAAGTCAATATTGTTCACGTTTCGTATAGTGATATTAAACATAACTTTTATTTATACAGTTTGGTGCAGCTTAATGGAAAAGAGCCCTTCACAGCCCGTTTTACTGCTCAGTTCATTTTACCTAAATCTACTCAAACTCAATTCCAAGAACTCTAAAGTAAACCTGCTTTAAATCTAGGAAAACTTTAGGAAAGTGTTTTTCATTGTTTTCTCTAAAAAATAATGAGCAATAGAGGGATTTGTGGTTTGGCATATCATTCATTTAACAGCTCCATTCAGCTTGTCTAACAACAAACCGAATGGCCAACCAACTCTAAAAACACGCTTTCCAGTCTCAGTCAATTCTTTAAACTGGTTCGAATCTGGACTCAACGATCATCTTCAGGAATGTTTTGGACTAAACACAAAGACCCAAACAAACGAGCCGCCTGGGAGGAGCGGCCTCTGTACTGCCCCCCTCTGGTCAGCTGCAGCCCTTCTTGTGACTCTTGCACATTATATGGAAAAGTCTGCAGAAACTGCTGCTCTCTCCAGGCTGAAACTTTGCAGGATGATTCATTTCTGACCACACCCAGCTGGTGATGAAAGACAAACACTTTGTCTTGGACACTTAATGAAAAAACCTACCGTGACATTTGACTGGGTCATCAACACTGCAGCGGCTGTGTTTTTGTTCATGTGTAGACAGTACATGTACTTGTATTATATTTATGCAAAGGTTCTCGTGTAATCTGTGAAATAGTATTGGTTGTTTTTCATTTACAAATGAGGGTTTCTCCCAAGTGGTGATCTGTACGTCTTAAAGATGGCAGCGTTTTCTTGAACACTTAAAAATAACCTGAGGTTCCTACTCAAAGTAACTGGAGCACCTACTTTATCAAGGAAGAATCCCAGAACGTTTGATTCCTTGTTCTTTATGCTAAGGATGTGTTGTTACTTGAATTTGAAGAAAAAAAATAAATGCTTCAACACCATCTTAAGGTGGAATTTCTTTGAAGTGCAAACAGCTTACCTTTCTGCACTACTGTAGCATGATTTACACTGCTTTGTGGGCACAATAAACATTTTTGTCAAGGATTTGTGACAGCTGCACTTGTCTGTCATCTCAGAGTTTAAAAAGAATCTATTTTATTTATTTAACAAATATAATCCACTGCATTTCCAGCGATCACCTCCTGAGGATCCTCAGTGAATGAGGTGGAGCATGATGTCTTTTCCATAAACCGTTTTCATTCAACAGATCTCACAATGTCGGAGGAGCTTCTTCTTCTTCAGTCACACTTACCTTCAGGAATAGCCACATAGTGTCTGGGATCATAACAAAGATGTTGTTTATTTGGAGCTCTTGATGAAACTTGGTGTGATTTTTTTTATTTTTTTTTGTAAACACGAGCAGGTTCTCATTCAGAAATCTAAAAGAGAGATGAAAAGTTTTTATCTATCTTTGGTCAACCTTAAAATATGGCGTCTAGACTTGGCAATTGAGGTTTTGTCATCATGTAATTCACTGCTGGAGTAAAGCCACAGAAGCCTCCCAGAAGTGGAGAATTTATTTTCCTCCTGATCACGCACAGCTGCATAATATCTGTGATGATTGTTCTTTTGAAGAGGATTTAAAGGCGGGATTAACCTGCTCTCATAACAAAAAATGTGGGGTGAATATCTTTAATGTACACAAATGTATGGGTGGTTGAATCCGTCACTGTCGAACTCAGGCATGCCTAATGTGTACCCAGCTAGTCTGCACTTGAATGTGTACGCACGCTTCTCTTGATGATCAGTTCCTGTAATTGTGAAACAACACTTGGGCAAGTTATCGAGTAAATCTCCAAACACAGAGGTACGTATAAATCAAAGACGTGTCAAAGCATAGGAAATTAAGCTTCATTAATGTGCTGGTGGGAATAAAGGAGTGATTTAGGTGCATTTTTCTAACTTTTTGTCTTCTCAAATAGACGAATAACTCCTCTCCCACCCACAGTTGGTGTTTACTTTCCCAGCAAATTACCCTCGAAACCACGGAAACAACTTGACTGTGATGTCGCTGGTGGTAATTTTATATATTTATGTATCAAAAACATGTCAGTTTGGGTTTTTGCGCTTGAATGGGTGCATTATGTGCTGTTTTCCGCCTCACCTGTTCTTCTAATAACTGAAATTAAGCTGCCTAAAGATGAACTGTTGAAACTTTATCAACATTGATTTGGTTTTTTTCAGTTGCCTATAGTCATTTTTATTTCTTCAAATATTTCAGTTTAATATTGCAAACAACTTCACAACATACAAAATTAATAATATTAACCCAGAAACATGTCAATGACTATATATATATCTATCTATATATAGATATCTCTATATATAGATATATATATTCTCTTTAAATATATCTTATTCTCTGGTGGGGATAAAAAAATAAACAGCAAAGCTTTGACAACAGCACCTTGACATAGTATGTAACTCCAACATTACCTTGAGAAGTTTAGAACAGTAAACAGATAAATTACTTGAGGAGATTTTTTTCTGCTGAATATGTAAACGGAATGTTTTTTTTCCTTTTTTTTTATGGTCAGCATCATAACTTTTTTTTTTTTTTTTTTTTTGGAAGTGAAGAATTTTTTAAATTCACAATCGAAGCAGCATGCAAGCTTTTGAAGATGGAACTGTCCTCACGTATTTCTTGCCTGTTTTTTTTTTTTCCTTCATTTTCTAATTCTTGGCAATGTAAACAAATCACAATGTTTGGATTTATGTGTCATAGTAATTTAAACTGGGCGCAAATGACTGATCAGATTTTTTTTAATTGTTTACAAGGTCATGAATATGTTCAATAAATAGACTGTAATATCACTTTTACTGTATAAACTTCATCTTTTTTTACATGCAGTCCATAAAATTTTTCATTTGACGGAATAATTTACCCTGTTATGTATATATACAAATAGATATTTTCTCTTTATTCTCTTTTTTTTAAACTCTTCAATAAAATCTATACATTTTATACACTATCTCCCTCTTTTAATGGTCAATGTGCATACACATGAAGTGTCTATCCTTATAAACCGCCAGCCAATCTTCTTTTTGCTATCCATGGTGAGCGCTCGCACATAGGACTGGGTTGTCCTGCATTGGGAGTTATAATGCCGCTTGTCTATTCCTCTGCAGCCATCCTTTGTGTACCCCATGGGGTTGCATTTGGTCTCATAAAAGTATTGCTTCAGTTGGCCATTGGGGACAGGGACCTTTTCCATGACGGTAACTGTCTGCCCAGACATGTCTATTGCCGTCTTTTTATCCACAGCTGTCACCCACTGACTAATACTGTCACACACACTGAGCTCTCCTCGCCGTGAGGGATCGGAGTGTCGCCGCACCCTCATGGACATGTTAGCGGCATCCAGATAGTTTTTGTATTCCTCCAGTAGGAAGAGCAACGGCGGCTCCAAAGGCACTTGGTTGCTGATCATCACCCGCGAGTTGTACAGGTCGACATCCTTGTTCTCTGTAGTGACCACGGGCGACGGGCCCCCACCTCCCTGGCTCTTGTCACCCCCTTGTCCCAGCTGCGCCGCCTGTCCCTCCACTTCCAGCAGCTCCTCTATCACCTGCTCGAACGTGTCTGTGAGCGAGTGCAGCTCTCCGCGCTGGCCCGCCCCGCCGCCACTCTGAGGAGTCCCGTGGCCTCGAGCGGCCGTCGCAGCAGCGCCCAAGTAGCCTTCCGTCCGATGGCCCCGCATGCCCGGGGCATCTCTCAGGGGCGCAGCTCTCATGCAACTGAAGTATGAAATAACCATAGTAAGGAACAGGATGGTCATCACTCTTCTAACCTGGTGGAACTGGAGAAAGGGAGAATAAAAAAAGGAGAGAAGAAGAAGACAGAGAGCGAGACAGTTAGTCAAAGAGCATTTTAACAACCTGATCCGATTCTTGATCCATAATGCATCGTGTAAGCCTCCTCTTTCTTTTTACACCCACTACTCTTTGTTTGCACGCCAGGAAATTAGAGCTTCTGAATAACCACAACATGTTTTTATCAAACTGATATTGGCACTGTGTCACCATCAGTGTTTTCAAATTGTTTGCAAACTGTAATCTATGTGAGGTCTGGCTTTGATTTCTAGTTGTTGGCAGCAAAGCACAAAAGCTGTGCTGAGCATCAGAAAGGCTGCTTATTACTAAAGATAAGATTACACCAGTGGATGCTGAAACATCCTTACAAGCTTGCTATTATTCATGAACTGGTGTGTTACATTGTGCAGGCATGTGTAGTTATTTTAATGGGCAGACCTATCATTCATCTTCTGCGTCACCAGTCTGAAAAGACTTCCTTCTCTTTTAGATTTTGAGTAGAAAGTAGCTGAGCTGGACCCTGCTGGTCACCCGTAGCTTGATTTATATGATAGTGGCACATAGGTGGTTGTGATGTCAGATAAAAAGGGAAATCAGGAAAATATCTATTTATCTCAACAGATATTTTAATTTGCAATTTTCAACAATTATATTCAAACTGAATGCTTTAGCAGGATTTTCCTGCTTTTTGCTACTTTTAAATCAAATAATAATAATAGTGACTGCAGCTGTCAGAGTTAACTATGAACCAACAAGCCTTACAACAGAAATCCCCAGCATCATCACCTCAGAAACCCGCCTTACAGACTGAATGACAGACTATTGTGTGTTCATCGGTGCTGGTAAACAGTGGTGCTGCAGTCTTGTTTATTTGACCAAAGAAAACTGGTCTGTGCTGCAGGACCGGTCTGGCACTGAACCTTGTGATCATGAATGGGGACCTGGGGTCTGTTTGTTAAGGGACACTGTTTGTTTGTTTTTTTGGCAGGTGGCCAGCAAGTGCTCTGCTAGATGAATTAACAGGATGTTACAGGGCGGCTGTGTCATCCGTTCCTGCACTGTATCAACCCCGTGGCTCTGGAGGGCAACTCACAAGACAAGCAGATTGCTGCCATGGTAAGAGAAAAAAAAAAAATCATCACAAGGATCCAGGTGTAGCTAAAGCACTGAACATACATCCTCAATCACTGCATTGCCTGAAGCACATTTGCATCTCTTACCTCTGAGAAGCTCTAAGATTCCCTGCAAATCAATGAAATGGTGCACATCCAACAGTCAGAGACATAAAAGCAACCATAAAGAGGGAAAAAAAAAAAAAAAATCTAGATCTTGCTGTCCACTGGGGCTCATTTAAAAATAGCCCAGCTGAGGCTTTGACTGCACTCCGCATGTCCCAAACCTGATGCAGGAAAACACGGCGAGAAAACACACTCCTGTTTCCACTAAGGATGGACACGAGGACCTTTACCAACAGGGAGGAGCTAAACCCCACCTTAAAAGCATTTGTTTCATTCTTAATTGGTATCTAGGGTTGTGGCTGCAATTAACCGACTCCACGGTGAGCGCCATAGAGATATCTCAGCTAAAAATAGAAGTGCTGGAAGTCTCACAGTCTCTATTCAGAATATCACATCCTTCTTCTTAATGAGCCACTCACTCCCCGAGCTCAGTGACGTGCTATTCCAGAGTGTGTGTGTGTGTGTGTTAGAGGGAGGGCATGGGGAGGGGCTGGTGTGTGTGTGTGTGTTTATGAAGAGTCGGGGGGGTATTTTTCCTCTCACCAACTAAAACAACAATATGGGCAAAAGCAAGAAAGAAAGCTCTGATTATCAAATTCTCCTTAACAGTTATTAATAAATCCATCTCACCCTTCTGATGGTGTTTTGGTTGAAATAATGAGAATTTTCAGAAAAGGCTTCCCAGCACAGAAAACCATGTAGGTTTACGGGATCGAGGCCAGTCACGAGCTTTATGTGTAGGATGCATTTAGGCTGATATTATTATCTGCATCAAATGGTTCCACTTCCACATCAGGGAAATGACGGCAGAGGGCTGATTACTGTTAGGCGTCAAACTTCATGCTGGAAATGGTGCAGACGAAGAGTGCTGCATCTTCCGTAACAGACCACAGGGGTAATATTGCAGTAGCAGGGGGTGGGGAGAGTGCCGGCGTCATTTCGCAGCATAACAACCACAGATGACGTCTCTTCTAGGTCTCCATAGGGGAGAGGATGGAGGGGAGGAGGTTGCTGGGGGTAATGCCACTCAATGGTGCGCAATTGCCTGCCATTCCCTTGGGTATCCTCACACCGGGAACAACAGATGATTTTATTTCTATCTCTGTGATTTCCTGTTTCCATCAGGACAATCAATATGGCTTATGCTCTCAATCAACATCCTGTTAAAACGCGATAAAACCAATGAATCATTTAATTGCTGTGGGACCAACGGCGAATCGGTAAAACGTGAGAAATGCTTGGTTTGCTCATCCAGCGCAGGAATATTTTATGTGGGTATTACAATAAAAACAAGTGTCTGGACTGTTAAAGCACTGAGTATGAATAATACAACTAATAAAGGATAAAACAAATTTACTTCTGGGGGTCTCCAGATGTGCAGCCGACGAGTAAATTGCACCTCCTTCAAGCCAGATGAACTTTAAAATACCAATTTTAAATGAAATCCAGGCACGTACGTAATAAAAATCAAGTTTCACCTAAATATGACGCTCTGAATACTAATAACACAGAGCGGAGGGAAAGAAAGGCAGCAATAACTGCTGCTCAAACATGCCTTTATCCATGACAACAGGCATAGAGTATAGAACAATGGGAGCAGGTGAGTGTCTGGCTTTAACGTCTCTCTGGATGACCACCTGTTCATCTGCATGGAGAGAAGCACGGCTGTATGACAGGGATGTGTAACTTACCCTCGCATTTATTCTTTGTGCCAGGTGGGGATTAAAGTGATAAATCCCTCCTTTGACAGTCGCTGAAAAGTTTCTCTAAAGCATGAAAGGACTAGCAAGGCTAGTATTATTACACATTCAGTAATGTTCCCCTGCCTCTCTGCACATGTCAGCACACTTTATGGCTTCATCTTCGCTAACTGCCTGCATGATATCTTAAAAAGCCATTACAAAAGGAACATAAACACAAGATGAAAGGGTGAAGTGCACCCTGTATATTTGAAAAGAAATGTGTGCATCATTTACTCTCTGCCTCCACCACTGCTCCCTTGTGGGGATCTGTCTTCTTTTTAATTCCTCAAGAACCACGGTGGCTTGAACTATTTACCTAGCAGCATGTTTTGTCATGCTCAACGCGTTCAGCCCACATTTCCAAAGGCTCACATCAGGGGAAAGAAAACAGCCAATTTTATCACCCCAGAACCCCTCGTTTGCCACAGTGCGGCATTTAAAGAAGGCATTTTGACTTAATTGAGTTGTCTGCAGTAATGGCTGACACATGTGGAAGCTTACTTCCTCAGGATCTGGTTTCAATCCGAACCTGCTTCCGATCATGTTCAGTAATACATAAGCATGGCTACGGATCATGCCTGGCCTCTAGGCCAACCTCAGCTCCTGCCACAGAAAGCCCAGCATTCAAATATCCACTGAGTGATTTATGCCACCCCAACGAGTCGCCGCCTCCCCTCCCACCCTTCCACTTTGTGCAGCAGTGGACAAAAATCTGATGCATACTGTTCAAACTAAGTCTCACATGAGACTAAACAATCGATCCGGTTTATGTGTTAATGCACATGGCTTCCTGGTGGAAGCTTTGTGAAGAAATCTATAATTCACTTGAACCATTGAATAATAAAACGCAACCACTAAAACAAGAAGAAGAAGCTGCTTCAGACAGACATCCTGCAGTTCCAAAAATCTAACACTAGATGGCGCATGAGACCATGAAATAATTTGAACTTTCCTTCCTCTTGTTTCTACATCCCCAGATATAGACAGACAGACAGACAGACAATTTACATGATCATTAGTCAAAAGTTAGAGTTTTCACTTGCCTTTCTTCTTCTGCGTTACTTCTAATTGTGTGGCCTGTCCTGCTATGGTTCTCGAATCAGCTCTTTTTTCCAGAATCATGTCAAAAATACGGTTTTGGATTCGTGTTTATGTTGTGAAGTAACTCAGTATGAGAACACAACACTCAAGCCAACAGTTTAAGTTGGCCGCAGCTGAGCATTTAGGTCTCGGGTGTCCCATAAAGTCTTAATGAGTTTTGTTTTCCTCTCCAGAAACAACGACAGAAAACAATCTGAAGTTTATTCTTTTTTTTTTTTTTTTTTTTT
>SSNP01000050.1:2519747-2533640 GCA_006937955.1 Pachypanchax playfairii
ACCCCCCCTTTTTTTAAACAGACCAAAAGCTCCTTCAGAATAAGCTTACCAAAAGTTGAAAAAACAATCCCAGGTTTGGCAAAGGGGGGTTGGGAAAAGAGAGAAAGAGAGTTGGCGTCCACTCGGCGTTTTAGTCCATGCACGACTCCGGTGCCTCTGTCCAACGTGCTGAAAGCATAACACAGCCAGGGTAACTATGAGGGGCCAAGCAAATATCTACACTTTTCTTTGAGAGCTCACTTTAAACTGCTTGTTTCAAACACAATTTTTTTTCTTCCAAACTATGCTTCTTCTCCCCCCTTGTCACGTGTATTTTCCCACCCCTTGCCAAACCAGTCCTGTTAATATTTGATCACATATTGGTCGGACATTTCCTTCCAGATTAAAGCGCCTATAGCCTATATGACAAACTCCGGTTCATTTCAGTGGACGGTCTTCTTAAAAAAAACAAAACAAACAAACAAAAAAAAAAAACAGGCAACACTCTTAACGCCAAATTTCAACAGAGAATCCTGCAGCTCTGTTTCTCCTCGTGTCATGCTCAAGTGTCACAGGTAAGTGGCACATGTTGCTTTATTTTCTAAAACACGGACAGCGCACTCAATAAAAAAAAGAGAGAGAACATACAGACATGCATAAAACATAAAGCACCTCAGTGCCAACACACAGCCCTCTATAGCCTCACATCAAATCCACACATGTTATATTTCCTTACCCTCCTCACTGAACCGGCATATCCTGAGCAGAGAAATGCCACACAATCTTTTTCACACAAGCTTTGTCAACATCAGCCTCAGCGGCAGACATGGGTCTCGATACTGAGTTTGTCAAGTAGAGTCCAACCCTTCCAGCAATGCGCTGCCAGACCAAACACCAAGCACGACTATTTACTTGTAATCATCTCTTATCTGCTGTGTGTTTCCATTGCTACTCACCATTTTCCCCCCTACGCTGTCCTGGAGATAGAAGTGTCTTAATATCCACTCACTCCAACAGATGCTGGTAGGTAATGTGTCTTGTTTGAAGTCATCATATGAGAACTTCTGCTGTGCTCAGTAGATCGCCCACCACTTCGCTGACTTATGAATCTAATAACCCTTTGCAATATCGGCGTGCTTAAACTCTCTTAGGCAACACCTTGGTGGCTCCACTGTAAAGACAAATAAACAACCAAGCCGAGCTTGTCAGAAAAGCTTGTAGAGATATACGTAACACCCTCGCCCGGACAACGCCATTAGGGGTCTTACGTGATTGAAATGAGCGACGGCAAGCGCAAGTTCATGGGAATACTTATGTTCCAGGCTGTTCGCTCGTTCACTGACTCAAATCTTTCAATCCGCACTCAGGAACAATGACGGACATAAAACTTCGGACTTATTCACGTGTTTGTGGTTTTAGCCTGTAAACTCCCTATTTGGCGAAGGGCCACGGGCCTATTACGCGCAACTTGGTCATTTAGTTTTTTGTTTTTTTTTTCTCCAACGCGGACAAAACACAGCAGGTCGGCTGTACAAAACAAACACACATTTACAGCGCCCCTATGTCGGTGTGTCAAGTTCTCCAGAAACTTGTTGCTGCTCAAAAACAAACCCCCCTCTGCGGGTTTTTTTTCTTCCTTTCCTCATCAACTGGACCGAACTCTCTCTCTTATATATACTTACACTGTCGATTTCTGCTGGAAATGCTGCGTATCTTTTTTTTTCTTTGGTCCCCCTCCTCCTCGAACAATACAAAGAGAAATTAAAAAAAAAAAGTTACTCCACGTCCCTTTCAAAGGCAAAAACACCCAGAGGCGCGACCACAGAGTTTCAAGTCAGGTATGAGACTTTTCGATCAGGAATATCTGGAAGTTCAAAGGCGAAATGTGTTTTCAGTAAAATTCCATCAGTTGCTCTGCCAACACTCAGCCATCTGATTGTTATGCAGTGACGAAGCGCTGTGCTTTGCAAGTGAAGCCCCAAATGTACTAAGTAACATGAGTAATAGGTGATATTTGCCTGACTCTTTGTCAGCATCCCAAACTTTTTAGAGTGAGTGTAAGAGAAGTGTCATTCTTATGATATAAATGACTTTTTTTTTTTGGTCATAGTTTAAGGAAATCACGCAGCATGGGTGGCGTCTTATTAGAACAAGTGGGTGTGCTCTGCTTGGAGACAATGAATGGCACCGGAGTGAGAGATCTTTTGGACTTCTCTCCCAGATCATCAAAGACCTCTAGGTAACAAGAAGCCACTCAGACCTGTCAGTCTGGCACCCAGTTCGCTTGCTTGTGAAGACTAAATGAGGGAGGGGGGGTAAAAGATTTGACTTTGCTTCCATTTCTGTCACTATGGAGACAAAGATGTACGAATGTCTATGGTCAGTGTCACTTGTTACCTTTGTAACAACTTGTGACAGACTCACAGACCTTCTAATTGATTCTGATCTGGTCTGAGGACACACATGGACCGTGTCAGCCCACTTTAGGAGCCACAAATAACTTCGACGTATTTTTACTTCATTTCGTGTCAATACATTTCTACCACAAAGACACAAGATGGCATAATCAGATAAAATTAGCATCCTTCCTTTTCTTTTTTTTTTTAGTGGATTTGGTAGTCGTCACTTGCCAAGGAAGATGCAGCCTTTCATGCCTGCAACAAGTGCTGGACATGAGAATCACACGTCGCTTATTATCCTTGAACTCACCCCTTGTAGGTTTTTCACGGGTGGAGGTGGGGGGTGGTGGTGGGTGGGGGAGCTACTCATTACAGGCTCCTGATAAAAGGCAGCAGCCATGTAAAGAGAGATGCGGCGCATTCCAGCTGTGGGTGGACAGCTTGAAACGCCTGACATGATTAAACGATCAGGATGTATGTTTCGCCGTCACATCTCAGGGCTCCTACCATCGTCCTACTCTCGGGCCTTTATGCTTTCTGACGTGGTAACTTGACTTGCTCCTACTTGTGATGTTGTTAACACTTCCTCTGCTCCCACAGCTTTTTCGCAGACTTTGTTACTGACTCATGTTCGTCTCTATTCCACTATCCATGCCCTCCCCCGCACTCTTCACCATAATGATCATCTTATGGCTGAGTACGAGGTCACAGATCAATCACTTCGTCCCTCCCCACCCCCTGGGCTGCATATGACAGCATGGCAGAGCTGCAAAGACACTTCACCTCTTTTGAGCTTAGTCTTTGGAACTTTTAAGCATTTGTGAAAGTCTTATTCAAACAAGCAACTTGAGACAGAACACAGAAACAAATATGGGCTTTAAAAACACAGAAAGTGACATAAAAACATCACCTGATCACCACATGTACAGTTTAGCAGATCAACTCTCTCTTTAGCGGCTTCTCGATTGCCACTTTTTGTCTTTTCCTGCCTTCAAAATGTCATTTCTGCCAAAGATTTGCTCATGAAAGCCTGAAAACGAACTCCTTCCCTGACACCATTTTAACACAGCTGCCTTTATACTTTCCTGTTTACATCTGCTAATCACATTTGGGCCCCATCAGGTCTCTGGAATCATTATTAAAATGGAGAGTACCGGCCGAAAACTTTGAGTCTATGAGCGCTCTCCTCCTCCTTGATGTAATGACAACTATTAAATGTGGATGGATCCAGTTGGGGCTGTGTGCATCATCATTACTCTGTCTTAATCTTTGTTCCATAAATATTGATAACATGTGCCCCCACGTCATCAGCTACTAGTACCTGCTGTTATAAATAGAAGCAGGTTATCTCTTACTGTCAGATCCCGCTTTACCTCTTGTATCTACAGGAAGTTGGGCTCTAGGACAAACAAAGAGCAGACAGAAAACAACAAGTAGTCTGATTACACGCCAGTAAATCAAACTCCCGCTCCTTTTTGTCTCCGTCGATGTTAAAACAAATTGGATTGTGGAGTGAAATAAACTGCCAAGTATATATAAAAAAAAGCTGTGATTTATTTCACATAAGGATCTAATTTCTCTCAGAAATAATGAACCATAATTACTCAATGGCCCCGTCAAAGCAGCTTAGTGCCGTCACCCTGTTGACATTGTGCTTCCCGCTGTACATCTGTCATTCTGTAGTGTAGCTTCATAATATTTCTTTGGAGTGTGGAATTAATTATCAGGCTCAGTTGGTGACTCAGAGCTCAGGTCCTCAGAAAGTAATGCAGCCCGTAAATAATCGCCCCACTGCCACCATACTTCACACTGATGGCGAGCGCTGCATTTGTGCTAATTTTGCTGTTCTATGTATAGTGTCACGGACAGTGTCAGGATGAAGGATATTCGGGTTGCCCCAGTAGCTGAGCGGCCTGAAATTACACTGTAAGTGCTGCTGTGACACTGATGGTCTCTCTGTCTGGTTTTTGCTGCATACCGTATCATCTGTCCTCCCTTTACCAGCTTGTACTCGTACCAGGTGACTATGTAAACTCTGTCTTTAGTGCCTGGGGGCAGAAATCTGTAGCTCTGGGTGTGACATATGGGCGCATTGATCTTCTAACTCTGACTAACCTCTGCCTGCACAATAGCGTGGAGTGGAGGATGCAGCCTGTCTGCCAGGATGACTGCCTGAGCGAGACGGGTAATCTTGGGCCTGCCACCTAAAGGCTGCCAAACTACAGCAGGGAAACAAGGAGGGTAAGCACAAAAGTTTGGGCTTTAATGATCTGGAATGTGTCAGTTAAAATCCTTTCTTGGTCAACAACTAAAGCGAGCACAGAAAAATAGATCTAAACTCGTCTCTGATCAAATATTGCCCCAGGACTGTGACCGAAATGAATGCAGTGCATTTTAATTCTGCAGCTTGTTGCTTTGAGATGAGATTGTGTGTGTGTGTGTGGAGCGGTGCAGATTTGAATAGATATATTTGCATCTTGTTGCTTAGCCAAAGGCATTATTGGTTCCCAGTGGTGGTGACCTGAAATTTTGCATGCACAGCAACGCTGCAAATGGTGGCCCCTTGATGCTGAAATGTTGGACAGAAGAAGCAGGAAGCACTGACCTTCAGAGGAGCACATGCACGTAACACACGTCGCCCGTGATGCTCACATTTCATGGTTGTGCTTCCCTCACAGTTTTCCCTCTGAACCCTGGAAGAAAAGGAGAAACAGCACAAAACGTTTGTCTCCATTTGGGCTGCGATGTTTTAGACAGATTGTGTTTTGATTGTCAAAATACATTCCTGTCCATGCACTACTCTATCTTTTTTTTTTTTTTTAAGAGCCAGACTTGCTGGAATGTAACAAAAAGTGACTGAAAAGTTGACTCTGACAATAAAAGAGAAAATGTGTGGTTATTTCTTATGGCTTACAGATGTGCAGCTGCACAAACAGGATCCATGTGGTAGATCACGAGCTCAGACATTTGCTTTATCAGATATCACGAAGGTGGACTCATGCACCACAAGCTGTTGACCTCTGAACTGGACACTGAGACCTTCTATCTTCTTATTCACATACACACAGAAAAAAAAAAAAAGAAAACTGACACTGCTTTTTTTATTACAGTAACGTCTGGCAGTGTTTAATCTTTCGTCAGTGTTTAGGTTTCCACTCAAAACCACCAGCCAGTGTAAATACTCTGCTGTAAAATCCACTAAGTTGAAATAAAAACTCTGTCAAAGGCTTTAAAACAAAAATGTTTTTTTTTTTCTGTATTATATGTAAAATCCCCTTTTTGACCCCTATACTAAAAATACTGAGAGGGAAATAATCTTTATCTGCTTAAGCACTCATGGGCACCCAGGAATGGCAGGGTCAAGAGTTTTAGCTCTATTACTGGCTCTCTGATATAAAAGACAGCAGCAGAAGCCTGAACAGGAGGCGGAGGCTCGTAACTTGGAAGCTGGCAGTTTAAATCCCTGAGCTGCAACACTGCTCTCTGCTTTCAGAGCAACTGCCAAAGGTGCAGTTTCACAGAATCCCTGAAGTCTCGGCTGGTCAGCGAGTGTGAAACGAGGATAACGGGCAGGTTCTGGTCTCATCTGCAACAAATATGTTACAAAACTTCCTTCTGAACCCAGAAGTTTATGTTGAGACTTTTAGATGCTTTTTAAGGTGAAAATCACTAATAAAAAAGATTATTAATGATGGCAATAGAAGCTTTTTCACACATGCCCACTAGCTATAGTTTGATCTTATCAGCACTAAATTTTAGAACATGCTAAAAAGGTTCATTGTTAAAAGGGAAAAAAAAGCAAATTTGGAATTTAAAATGAGCAACTTTTGTTTTAGGAAAATATCATACCAAGCTGGGAACAGCATTCATGGTTATTTCAACCTATTTTTTCTAAGTAGATTCTGAAAGCAAAAATGAATCTGTTTTATACTTTGAAAAAATATTCAACATAAAGAGTCGTCAAGGCCTTTAGTTTTGACGTATGAGCTTTTTTCAACAGATATGCAGACTTTTGTCTGATTTTTGTCACTTTTAAGTAGAAAGTTTGATGATCTAACACAAAGCAACAAGTGGATTTTAAAATAAAGATTTATTTTAAAAGCATTTTTTCAGATTTTTATTATTTTTTTGGGCTTTGTTTCTTTCAAAAGTTTGATTTGATGATATTTTACTTGTAACATGTTCACAATAAGAAAATATGATCTGTGTGAATGTGTTGATGTGCTGATATATTTCAAAACGTTGCTTTAGAATAAAATCTCACAAACATTCTCGGCTAGAACATCTGGAAAGAAATGAAACAACAATTGTCAATTTTATGAGAGTGAAACTCCACATGCTGATTTAAATTGTGTTACATGATCAAAATCAACTTAATAATGTAGAAACATTGTCTTTGGTTAACATGAAATCTGATTATTGACAACAAGTTTCCATACAGGTCACTAAAGTGTTTGACAGAACTTAATCCGTAAAACATAAATTATGGAAAAATAAATATGTAAACAGCAATGATCATTAAATCTTACAAACAATAAACAAATAAAAATACAAGAAATTTGAGTTTAATATTTTGTTATTAGTTATTGCTATTAAATATATGCACACTTTGAATTTAATGAAGCTGTTTACCTCTTTAACGTCTCGTGTTTTTGGCGTCTTTTTTCTTTACTAATAAACTGTCAACTGTTTTTGGCTGCAACATGTATAAATAAATAAATAAATACATTTTCAATAAATTTAAAAGGTGTTTTAGAAGAAAAAATGAAGAAAAAACAAACTCAGAACATCTGATAGACAGATGTTTGCTCAGCACCGATAATGGATTCATGGATGTGTCATTTCCAAGAATCAATTACCAATAACTATTAATGTTTTATAAATAATTTTTAGTTTTGATCTGCCGTCTCACAGGACTGTTTTTCACTCCTCAGAAAGAAACTCAGGTCTCAGAACAGCTGCAGTGTTTTAGGATTTATGTCATACTTTTCTTTACATTGTAGATTTTGGATTATCCTGTTTTTGATGAATAACAGCCTGAAGGACGACAATCATAACCATTCAAGTTTATATTAAAGTAAATAATCTGAATCTTTCAACAATTTGAAGTAATGTTGAGGATTTTTTCCCCGATTAAAAGGCATTTTTCACAAATTGTTTGACAATTTCCCCTTTAATACTTCAAAGACGTTAACTCTCTCTTTTCTACCTGTGGAAAAAAAAAAATCAGAAAATGTTTTTAATGTTCTTTCAACTCGTCCAATTTTCAATTTTTTGACACATTCTCTTTGTAGTATTTTCAAATAAATACGGTTTAAACAATCTACACAGAAACAGCTTTTGTTTACGTTTTACTCAGACTTAGCACAGGTATGAATGACCCCCCCCCAAAAAAAAAAGTCTAACAAGATACCCGATTACAGGTGACAGACAGACAGTGGGCTGAAAGTTTAAAATAAAGGTCTTAAAGTGAATAAAAGCTTCAGAATGAATGGTGACGGAATTGTTAAAGATAATACAAAGGAGTGGGATTTCTTGTGTATTTGTCTGCAAGGGATATCCCAGCCAAGTTTCTCCATACATCAAAGGACCGCCACAAATAAAAGCACACTTGTCAGGGGTGAACAAACTGCCTCCTTTATGCCTCCAACTAACCAAATTCAGACTCACAAAGCCTTTGGATGTACGACACTGCAAAGAAGACGCACTATTCAGATGACATGCTTAGCTCTCTGGTGGTTTGCGGTGTGCTTTTGTCTGTCCTGAGCAGGACAGATAGATAATATCACTGAATAAAAATCCTTTCAGTCTCTTTTACTCCCTGTTAGAGACTCCCGTTACACCCCCACCCCCCTCATATACCCCGCACCATTCTTTCTTTTCTTAAACAAAGTGAAGCGAGATAACTCTTGCAGCCCTCAGGCCTAATGCCCAAAATAAGTCTCAGGTTCATTCAGTTTTGTTTAATTTTTTTTCCTGCTTTTAACAAAGAGTTGTGTTCAAAGTGTAGTCCGACAAAACGGACACGTTTTTCTGTTGACAGGAGATCTTTGTCAGTTGTATCTCGAACAAATAAATTCTCATCATGTTACACACCAACACATTACTCTCCCTGTTCATACGTGCCAATAAATTTAGAGTACTAAAACGATAACAATATTTTAGGCCTTGTTTTGGATTAAAATGCTACAGTAACTTCACCAGGCCTGTGTGTGTGTGTGTGTGTGTGTAAACTCTGTAATCATGACACACCCAAAACACCAACATTTAGGCATAAAGATGGTTTTTACAGAAGCAGTTAGAAAACAGGAAGTGGAAGTTGAAGCAGAAACACGATGAGCCACCCAGTGGCTGGTTCCAGTACAAGTTTTAAGCCCCACCCCTTTGAGATGGCACATTTTCCTGACTAAAATAAATAAAAAAAAATACACCTCAGATATTGTTTTTGTTATAATTATTACTTTGCTGCTGTGTGTGAAATATTGGTTTTACTAATACATTTGTAAATAGTTATTTGATGCTTAAAACACACCAAGCGAGTAGGCGGGACTTTCAGCCCCAGACTGCCATAAATACAACTTGGCAATGGCTGTAAAGGAACTATAATGGCTTCACTTTCAATGTGATGTTTATCTTTATATACGTAACTGGTGCAAAATTTAAATAAGAGAAGAAGAGGATGAATTTCTGAAGTTAGATTAAAGGGAGTGTTTGTTTGGTTCATCTACACAAAAACAGCCGTCATTTCAAGACTCTTGAAAATGTTGCTTTAGCGGAAACGACGATGATGTTTTTCACATTCCTAAAACACAGTTAGCGTGTAGATGGCACCTTGAAAATTCATCAACATTTATACACTTTTACCAATCTTTTCATGTTAAAATACCAAAATGTTTAACATTTTTATGCTTCAACTGAAAAATCCATATTTTCTTGGAACGTATATAGAGTAACTCTAAACATACAAATACATGCATGTATATTTTATTTTGGTGCTTCGATCTGCTTTAAAAGACTTGAATGTGTTGAATAAAATAAAGGGAAAAAAGCCTTTGAGTGAATGCAATGACTCATCACCAGGGTCATTTGCCTTTCACTGCAAATGAGTGTGGGTGTCTGCCTAAGTTGCGCTTATAAGCTGGATATTGTTTTTTAATCATGCGAGATAGAAGGAAAGGGTGAAAAAGAGAGACCTATTGTTTGTGCACACAGTATGCATGAGAGATAGTGGAAGCACGAGTGTGTATGTTGTGTGTCACCGAGACAAAGACCGAGGGCACTATTTGAAGTCATAAAGCTGCAGTTTGAGGAGGGGGACGCATCTTTTTTAATCAAACAGGTGCTTCGGTTTGGAAATTCCAGTTTCCTGTCATCTGGCTGAGAAGCCGTCTGTGTGTCAGCAGTAAATTATGCCTCGTCGCTGCACACTTGAGGGGAGGAAAGCACAAAAAGTGGGAGGGGTTAGTTTTCATATGCTTTTAGAGGTTCGTTTCAAGTGAGATTGTTATTATCTAAAAACAGCAAGTGATTTTCTTTTTTGCAAGTTTTTAAAACTTAAGCCAAAGGTAGGCAGGAGAAAATTTAATTAACCTTTATCTGCAGAAATCCAGCCCACATACAGCAAGAGTTATATCCATGGTAACACTTCATCTGAAAAAAGATGTGCATGAGGCTGGAATCACGCTATCATGAACACTCTCACATAAAAGCTGTCACGATCGGGAATTAAACAGACGATTAATGCTTTTAAATGCTAATGTAACTCCATTACATTTGATAAGAAACAGGGAATCTCTTTCACCAAAACACAAAAAAAGGGTCTGAACTGTCAGTTATCAACATCTCTCTTTATAACGTGGAGGTTCAGCTCAGAAACAAGAAGATTTACTAGTGAAATAAACACAATTTAACCAAAATGTTCAAGTACAAAAGTTGTAAATCTTTAGATTTCCTTCCATGCAGTTCAGGTTACTGCACATGCTCGTTCACGTCTATGAAATATCCAAACCATATGACGTAAACTCTGATATTTCTCAGGTGGATGATGTGTTACAGCTTCAATAAACAGATGATCACAATTCTAAATGATACCAAACACCTTTTTCTGCCACGTTCTAGTGTTTTCCAGTCCTGGTGCTCGTTGACCACGATCCTGCATGTTCTAGATGATCCCCTGCTCCAACCCACCTGATTTAATGTCTAAAAAAACCTGTTCAACATGACCTGAAGTTCTGCAGAACCCAGTTGACTCACTCACATCAAGTTCTGTTCATGTTCCGTCACCAGATTTTAATTTCCGGGGCTGTTCGTTCCAAAAGCATGTCGGCGCTGCTTCCCTTCTTTTTTTTTTTGTAAACATGCCACAAACAGCCTCAAACTCTAATCCTCTGGTTATTATCACGACCACAACGAGGATCCAAAAACCCAAACACACACTTATATTTGGCAACAAGCCCAACAGCGTTGCTTTATTTGAAAATGTAATTTAACCAAAATCATTAACTTTTTCTGAGCATCATTAACTGGTTTTGTGTGTAAAACTTTCCTCCAGTGTTTTAAATCCATGAAATATGTTTCTATTCCTCAAAGTGATTTAAAACAGACAAATATTGTCCTTTTGGTGAAGGACACCGGGACGGAACAGTCTTTTGAAGGTTGTTAAAAGACGTAGATAAAGGAAATGTGTTCGTGTTGAGTTTAGAGGATTCATATGTTTCAGATGGAAGTTGAAGGGATCAACGCAATAAAGAGACACAGCCAACTTCAGTTCACATAAAAATCCTCAAAAATCACCCCCCTAAAAAATAATCTGTACTTTTATCAAAAAGTTAAATGTTGTTTGGGAAAACATTAAATTTTACTATAGAGGATTTCAGCAAGACACATTTTATTCTTTGACCAGCTGATTATAAGCTGAACCTCGAAAATAAGCGTTTCTTGTTCGATTAAATTTACAAGCAGTCAGATCTGAGTTAAAATGAACTCCACGTGTCAGTGAACAGTCTTTAAATGGACATGCAGATAAAATGACAGCAAAACGGATCAGAATTCAGTTTGATTTCTGTGAAGAGATTTACTGAATTTGTGATTTTATTTTTCAACATTTCTCTGAGGTCAAATGTTCTGAACAAACCTAAAGGGTAGAGTGATGCAACGTGGTGTGAACACACCCACACAGTCCTGAGAGGAGGTCTAATGAAAACACCTGTGTAGGTGTTCCAATTAGACCGGAATAAAAAGTGAAGTGAAAAAAAAAGATGGTCGCCTGGATGAAGGGTCTGTGAAGTAAATCCACCTTCCTGTGCAGCACGGTGTTTAAAGAGGCCATTTCATATTCATTTCAGGACTTTGTGGTTATTTCTTAAGTATTAACCAGTAATATGAAACATTTTATATCTAAAAAACATCAGGAAACACTGATTAACAGACCTTTCAATCTGTCTGTATTAAAATTCGGGTGGTTCTGGCTCTTTCCGTCAGGCTTCGGCAGCAGCTCGTTCATATTCATTGTTCGAATTTGCTGGACTCTGATTGGCTAATAAACTAGCCTATGAGAGCAAAGAATACTGTTTCCTGCCCCGATGCGCATTGCAACGTCAGACGTCGTGTCTTCCTGTTTGCTACATCTTATGCTACAGCTTTTAGCCAGCAGCATGCTAGGCGTGGTTTCAACTGCGGGAGCTGATGAATACTAACAAAGGAGTTGTGACGAAACAGATACAGGCCGTTAGAACTCGGGTTTTATCACCACCTGCGTAGTTTGAGAGATTAAAACTGAAAGAGAAGTTGTTGATCTGTTTTCACCCACTATGAAGGTAAGAACACCTGTGGAGCTAAAATATTCAACAGAAACCTCAGAAAAAACGTTTTTAATGGAAGGACCTCTTTAAATATTCTCTGTTTAAATAAAAAATGTACTTTCACTAACAAAACTTCCCTGTCTGAAGGTTACCAAAACACATCAATCACACTACGAGAAACTTTTTTATCCTCCAATATTTGATTTTTAAAGTCAATTATATGGAAGTTTTTACATTTTTACTGTACACCAAATATAATATCAGCATAATTAATGATTTGTTGTCCCTAATTTGGCTTTTTTTTGTAGTTTCTCTTTGGTCTTGGTTTGTTCACACTCAGATAATTGACATATTTTTTGTTAGTGGCAGGAATTTTCCCACAAAAACACCATGTCACGTTTCAAAACCGGATTGGTCACATGATACACTGGGAAAGAGCCGAGCACTGAGGACATTCATACAAGCTGCAAAAACTAAAAATAAAGTTGATTATTTCAGTTCAAAACTCTCAACCTGAAGGAGAAAACCAAAACCCACACGGCCAAGATGCTCAACAGCCCAGAGTTATTGTAATTACTCAGACATTTGGTGAAATAAAAACAGCAGATTTATTAATATGGCGCAATTGACCAAGAAGAAACAGTTAATTTACAGAATGATTCGAACAGCTCGTCTTATTTGTATGTGCAGAGATTGTTTATGTCCCTTTTTTATTACTGTCAAAACAAGCAAATCTCTGCAACCCCCCCCACCAAAAAAAAAAAATAAAATAAAGAGGAAAAAGCAACATTTAATTTATTTTATGTTATAATATGATGCAACAATCTCTCTGTGACGACAAATGTTTCCCCCGTGAATCAACAAAACCTAATTAAAACCAAAGAAACATGGAAGTAAATGTCATGCAAACATCACTTAAGGTACATCCACAAATGACAAATTTTATGATATGACGTGCACAAAAAACCCACATAATCACAGGATGTTGTGGATTAAAACGAGAGATGAGGGAGTGTTTTACAGAGCCGACGAAGGGAACAGGTGTGAAGGGCTGCCAGGAATCAAAGATCATTTGAATGTGAACATATACGCTCTAACCATCCGACCAAGAGGAGGAGTCACCATCCACTCACTGCGCCGTCTCTTCTGGATTAGTGGAAGTTGTGGTAATGAGCGTGCACCGTATAATAGCAGTAGGTTTGGGACTTAACCCTGTCTCCATGGCAATTGCTGCAATGATGACAAATTTGCTGTTTCAATAAACAAAATGACAAAGAATGCGTAGCGATCGCTGATGTCTTAGTTGTTTTAGTGTCATTACATGCGCAACACAGAGGGGACACATTAACACATGAGAACATTTTAACTGTGCAGCTTGCAGGAGCAAGAAAATAACAAGAGCTAGTTTGTTTTTGCAGACACTGGGATCAGACTCTAAGTCAGCAAAGTACTTCAGTAGACTCTGCAAATCGGGAAATATTTATTTGCAAGGCTACCTGCACCATACAGCTCTTTCTCCAGAGGATGAGTCATCCTCAGACTACATACGGTATATTTGAGGTGGGCTTTGGAAAAGCTCCTGGAGGAGAATGTAGAGGGGCAAAGAACACTGCTGAGCCATCACAGAGGCACTGATTTTCTGTCACATTGTTTCACAACAGGAGACGTTACCTGGTGAAGGAACGTGTAAATCTAACCCCCCCCCCCCCCCCCCC